>VYZW01043777.1:370-167187 GCA_013401315.1 Balaeniceps rex
ACCCCCCCCCCCCCGCCCCGTCCCCGCGGCCCCGCCGCTAATTGGGCGCGTTCCGGTCGTTGACGTGACGAGAAGTGTCA
Source organism: Balaeniceps rex (assembly GCA_013401315.1). NCBI lineage: Eukaryota > Metazoa > Chordata > Aves > Pelecaniformes > Balaenicipitidae > Balaeniceps > Balaeniceps rex. The sequence continues at coordinate 451 of VYZW01043777.1, forward strand.
GGGCCGGGCGCTGCCCATTGGCCGCCGCCGCCGGCCCCGCCCTGTCCCCACGTGGGGCCCGGCCGAGGCGGCGGGAGCGACGCGAAACCCGGCGCGGAATCACACACGCGGAGCCGGAGCCACCGCGCTCCCCTCCCTCCCGCCGCCTCCTCGCCCTCTCGGCCTCCTACTCCCATTTCCCCCCTCTTTTGCCCATTTTTTTAATCTTGCCTCCTTTTTGCTTTGCTTTTCTCTTCCTCTGTAGAGGCAGCAGCTCTGTGCAAAGGCCCCGCGCTGCACAGGGCACGCATTGGGGCACGCATTGGGGCGTGCATTGGGGTGCATGTTGGGGTGCAAAGCCCCCCCTGCAACTGCAGCCCCGGCAGACCGGCTGCCTGCATCAGGCAAGCGGACGCTGGGAGAGCGCCCGTGCAAGCCGGCGTGGGAGAACGTGGGCCCACAGTGCTTCGAGCCACACGGGGGGGGGCTCCTGAGACTGCCCATGCCCGGGGAAACAGCAAAAATTAATGGCAGCTAGTAACCCTGGAAATATTAGTGCTGAAACCGGCACTTATTTTTCCTGTAAAGCGCTCTCCCTGGCAGTTCCTTCTGCCAAGTACATCCGAGGCGACATCTATTTAGTGGAGAAACGCGCCCGGTGTCACAGGCTCGCGCGGGTGCCAAGGGATCGCAAAGCGAAGGCGGCAGCACCTGAAAATCCCCCGCTCTGCGAGGCCCCCGGGGACGGGACATGCGCTGTCCTTCCTCGCCGCGCTGCCCCTCCTCGCCGCCCGGCATGGCGGCAGGCTGCCGGAGCTGCCGAGCCTTCCCGCAGGCTGATGGAGGATGGAGCGATCGGCGATAATTCTCCAAATCGCTGCACTTTGGCCTCAGCGCCTGCTCTGGACTTGCAGATATTTGTTAATTTTTCATGGCTGGGGAAGGTTAATTGATCTTCCCCCCCCCACCACGTTGATGGTAACCCGGTAGCTGCAGCGGTGCAGCTCTGGGTTTGGTGCTGCCGGGTGCTGAGCCCCTGCGAGCCCGCGCCGTCTGCCGAGCACTCACGTTCCCCGTTGATCCTCGCTCTGCGCTCATCTGAGCTGGAAAAGAAAAGCACAAAAACTGGGGTGATTCCAGCGGTGGGGCTGAGCCAGACCCTCTGCCCGAGGGGCTTTCTGGGGCCTAATTCAGCGGACACGGGGCGGTGGGGAGAGGAACGGAAAGCGGCGGGTTTGCACTGAATATTCATTTCATTGCTCAAAATAGAACGCATTAGGCGAGCTGCTTCCCTCCCCCAGTGGTACTTATGGACAAATTCTGATTTTTATTTAATGGTTTCCCCGAAAAGGTTGTAATTTTCTTCACATTCCCATCTAGCCGTAGCTCCAGTGCTGTTGTGGTGAACTCAAACGACCGAGAATGCCTCTCGTTAATTGATATTCCTCATGCTAGGACTGTACTGAAATAGCAGATGTTTTATTTTAGCTTATTAAAACTCACCTGGTTGGGGGAAAAAAAAAAAAAAGAACTATTAGGGGTGAAAGGAAACGTTCTGGTTCATATTGATTTAAAATCTACTTAAATTGATATTTGCACATCCCAATTATAAACCGTGATCTTTTCCCATAAGTTATTCTTCTTTTTCTGAGGTTTTTTTCCTTAACGATCTTAGAAAAAGCCTCAGCGGGAGAAGCCACCGTCTCCTCTCCCAGCCAGGCAGCCCGTGCCGCGCCTGATGCCTTTGTCACCGCATGCTGGGGACGTCGCATCCCTGCTCCGTGGGCGATGCGGGGCAGGAGGGAGGCAGGGAGGGAGGGACCTTGTCTTCTCCCCAGCGTATCGCTGCCCGAGCTGGGGCAGCCAGCACCGCCAGGTGAGGATGAGGATGAGGGCTCTGGGGATGCTCAGCGAAGGCCAGCAGCCCCACACAGCCCCGTGGACGTTGTTCGGGTGCCTGCAAAGGGCAGCTCCCCGTGGGGATGCGACAGCGGAGCACCCCGGGGCGAGCAGAGCGCCGGAGGCATTGGGGTCCTTGGGGCGATGCGGTGATCCCTCCCTTAGGAGCTCACTGCTCCCGAGAGTGGTTTTGGCCAAGATGTGCCCCTTCCCCTGCGCCGTGGTGCCAGGGTGCCCCGGCGTGCCGCGGGCTTGCAGCCGTGGCACCCTGCGAGGTCTCACGGCCGGGGGAAAGGAAAAAGGAGATGTTCTCACTCACCCTGTCTGGGAAAAACCTCGGGCTCGGCTTCTGTTGTGACACCGTCACGTCCCCACCGCGATGCCGCCCTTCGGGGAAACCGCCTGAGCTGCCCTTCCCCTTCCCAAACGGCCTCCGCGGGGGAAGAGCCGCTGCACCCCATCCTCCCGTGGTTGGTGCTCCCGCATCGGCCACCCCTGGCTGGCCCCAACGGCCCCAACGGCCCCAGCGCTGCCGGGTCCCGGCCCCTCGGCGGGCGTACACAGCCCCTCCACACCCGGGGCCGGGCCGTCCTGGGGGCCACAGCACGGCCGTAGGAAATAGGGGAGAAAGAAACCTGCAGGACACGGTTTGTGGCAGCCGGCCGGGTCTGAACGCCTGCACAGCCGCAGTCACCCTGCTCACCCCCAGCCTCCCCGCGGGGAAACGGGTCCCAAACGCCAGTGATAGGAAATGCATATTCTTTTCCCCCCTACTTTTCGTCTCCCCTTCATATCCCGCGCGTCCCGTGAATCCTGGAGGAGGCTGGCTACGGCTTTAGCCCAGCTCCATCGGGCCACGCGGAGTTTGCTGTTAGGGTGCAGCGAAGGTGGCGGGGGAAAGAGGAGAAACCCGCGTTGCACGCACACGTGCGCGCACAGATGCACACCCACGTGCACACGCACGCGCACCCACGTGCCGCTGAGTCGCCTCCGTTCCCACCTCGTTCCCCAGCTGAACTCACCCAAGGCGCAAGCGGTGCTCCCTGCGCGCGGCAGCGTGACGGCAGCCGCCCCGAGAGGCAGCTTTATCGTTGACAAGGCGGTCCCGGCCCCAGTCAATAGCGTGTGTTTACATTTCAGGTGACACTATCTGCCCTCCGCGCAGGGCAGGACCCTGCCTGCCAAATTTCCTTTAGCTTTCAAGTTTATCTAAACAAGGATTTCAGAGCTGGGAAGGCAGTGAAACACATACTAATGACCGACCACGGAGAGCCGGGAGAGCTATCAGCAAGTTTATTTTGCTTTGTGGGGAAGCTCGGTTTTATCTGCTTTTGGCAGTAAGGTTTTACAGCCTCCCCCCCGCAGCAAGAGAGGGTTCAATCCTGCAACCGCTCCTGGCACCAGCGTCCCCCACGGGGCTGGGGACAGCAAAAGCCTCTTTTAGTTTCGGGTGTTCCCGCTAGCGTTGCTCGGAGCACCCAAAGCCGGCCGGAGCCAAGACCTGCACAACAGACCGTGCCCTGGCTTCGAGCTTTCCCGCTTTGTCCTTTTTTCCTCTTCAGAGCAAATCTTGGGGCTCGGGGTGGAAAAACGCACCCGCGCAAACCTGCGAAACGGCAGAGGACGGCGGGTCCCTCCTGCGGGAAGGAGCCTGAATTCCAGAGGGATGGGTCAGACCCTTCGCCCGAGGCTGCGAACGCAGCGCTCCTCCTCAAACACCGCAGCAGGACTTCTGGGCCATGACTTCTCTCTCTGCTCCACAGCAATTCAAGAAAAATGAAAGCACCGTGTCGGGGTCCTCTGGGAGCGGTGAGCATCGCTGTTGCCCTCCATGGCCATGTGCGCCCGCTCTGCGCATCCGCAGCCAGCACCACCGAGAAGCCGCCGGGAGGTTTCCGAGCCTCGGTTTCCGAGCCTCGGCAGCCCGGCACGCAGGCAGACGGGGAAGAGCGTCGGTTGCTGGTGTTGCCACAACAGGCCCCGATTAACCCGTCCTTTCACAAGCAAAACTCCCATTGACCTCACCCTCATCCGCGGGATTTGCTTGAGCAATCTCCGCGCCCGCCCAGCCCAGCCCAGCGCCTCTGGGCTGCAGCAGCCGAGCCCGGGGGCTGCGCAGGCAGGGGGGCCCGGGAGGCAGCAAACCAGCTCGGGACCGGCCGCAAACTCCTCCTAGCACCCAACAAAGGCCTGAGCCTCCCAAACAAAATTTTTCTCCCCCCCCATCCCCCTGCGGTTGGGACGGGAGGTGGGAGGAGGCGGGTAAAGGGTACGGCCAGGGCAGCAGCAACATTGGTTTTTCGCGAGGACGCGCTATGGACCTTCCTCGAGCTCCGAGGCGTGTTTCCCGCAGAAGACCTCATAACCTCTGAGCTCTCACCAGAGCCAGGCGACCCATGTCCGGGTCCCCGCGGCAGGGAGTGTTTCTGCGGACAACGGTGCTGGAAGGAGGGAGAGCCCCAGGACCCTCCCGGCCGCAGAGGCGGCTCGGAAGAGCCAGACCCAGGCTGGGAGCTGGCATCCTGCCTGCCAGGAAAGCCTCGGCCCAGCCGCTCATTTGCAAAGTTTTGGCCAAAAGGGGACCAACACGAGGAGCTGGTGGAGGGATCGGGCCCAGGGCTCCCTAACAGGACTCGGCTGCAGCTCAGGTCCAAACCCAGCAGCTCTGGCACCGCCGGCTCCATCAAACAACTCACCGGTGTCCAAACCCAGATGCGGCAACCAGGACATCGGAAAGCTCTTTGCAGGCAGGGAAGTGGTGTTCCCTGCCCCTGCCTGCCTCCTCGACCCCTGCCTGCATCCAGCCCCGGCACTGCCCCAGCTCCCCGGCACGCAGGGACCCCCTGGATGAGCGCAGCCGTGAGCCGCAGCCCTGCTTCGGCAGAGGATGGGTGCAGAGCCCCGGCGCCCGGAGCAGCACTGGCCTTGCTTGCTCAACCAGCGCTGGTCGCACTGGGGCTCCGACACCGCATCGGCTCCCGGGGTAGCACTTATTTATATCTAATGCCAGGGTGCACCCCGGGTGGGGGAGGGCGAGGAGAGCCTGGCCGCTCTCGGCAGGGAGAGCAGGTTGGCTGTGCCCGCGGAGCCTCCTTGGGCATGGGCGCCGGGGCCAGCCCCTCGCCAGCCTCCCCGGTCCCCGCAGCCGGAGACAGGTCACTCGCCAGTGCTCGCCGGTGCTCGCCGGTGCTCGCGGGCGCTCGCCGCCTCCGGAGCCGGGGCCGCGGGCGCTCTGCTCCCCACACTCACCTGCCCTCCCTTCCCGGGGCGAGCAGCTCAGCCCAGGCTTTTGCTGCGTACTGTCTAATTATAGATATTATATTGCAAATGGCTTTTGGGCCTGCTAATGGTATTACTGGTGTTATTCTTCTACTTGTTAATTATAACCAATTTGTTTGGGATGCCTTCCCAGTTTTCGTCTGTAATTGCTCTCCCCGTTCCCTGATGACTGTGACTCAGCAGAAACTCTGCAGTTTCGCTCAGGGATGATATTACTCTTTGTCTCTCCTGCCAAGCGTGGCTGCAGACGGCTGCCTGCGCAGCACGGCTACCGCTCCCACCCCGATGGTGGCCGCACTCCAGCGGCTCGGGAACCGGGAGGGACGCGGGACGGTGGCAGCGCGGGGCTGGCGCGGGCGCCGGGTTGGAAGCGGGGCGACGGCAGCCTTGCCGCGATGCTCCGCGTCCTGGGATGCGGCATCGCCTGCCGTAGCTGTTGGGCTCAGGCCTGGGGATGCTCACAAGGAACTTGCTGAATCAGGGCTGCGGCCCATAAACCGTGAGAGGATTCTGCCTGCGAAAACCCAGCGAGGCTCGCGGTGACTAAAGGCTTAGCCAAGGAAAGAGGAAAATATTAAACGGATTGTTTTCTTTTTATTATTGCTAAATTCTAAAGAAGTTTGCTCTTCTCCTCTCCCCAGCATTAACTGCCCGATAAGTTATTTGGAAAGCGAGGATTTCACCAGAACAGCCGTTCAAGTAGCCTAATACACACATTAGAGTCTATTTGCACTTAAAAGAAGTGGGAGGTATTAAATCAGCCTCTGGCCAGATAGTCATTGTATAAACAAGGGCTGTTAACTCCTACTTGATAGCAGTGATAGCGAGGGAAAGGAAAACAGCCCTGCAGTGTCATGACCAACCTGACACAACATGTTTTAGGTCTGGGTAAAAAAAAAAAAAAAAAAAAAAAAACAACCCCTGCGAGTTCATGACTGCTGCCAGCGCCGGGCCCGGCAGGGCTCTGCAGGCAGGGATGCTCCTCCTGCCTGTCCGGCATCCCCTCGGAGCCCTGCCCGCGGCTCTGCCCGCACCCTCCCCTGTCCTGGGAGCCCCTCACACCTGGGGCTCCAGCAGCAGCACCACGCCGGCATCCGCAGGGCAAGCAGCGTGGCACCTTCGCCCATTCGTGGACCCGCTCAGGCCACCGGCAGCAAGGGACAGGGGGGTCATTTGCAGCCGAAACACTGGCCGACGGCGGGTCTCCAACGTCCTGGGTGCCGCGCAGCCGGAGTCCCCCCTCCCGCAGAGCAGGGCTCCGCGCGGGGCCGGGGAGATGGAGGTCTGCACGGCTCCGCTGGCTCCCGAGCAAGCTGGGGTATTAATGAAATTTATGAGTCAGAGCGAGCAAAAGAAACTGTTTTCAGCTGACTTCACTCACCGCTTCCTCTCCTCGCGTTCGCCTCTCCCAGCAGCCCACTTATCTTCCCCCTGGAGCGGTGCCCGCTCCCCTGCCCGATACGCCCCTATCGCTAACAGGCCGCAGCATTCAGCACCAGCATTGCTTCTGAGTTTGCTCACTCACTCACTCAAGCACTCTCAAGTTGTTCTCTGTGGCTAATCAAATGTCAAAACACGCTACCCCTGCGACTTTGAGAGCTTTTAAACAGGAAGACATTTACCACCGATACATGAGAGCTGCGCGCGTTTGTCTGGGGCTCAGCCTAGGACGGTTTCGGTGATGGCTCAGGGCTGGTTTCGGTTGCGGCAAGTATCCGCTGGGTAGGAGCTGCTTTGTGGCCTCTCCTTGGAGGAATAATGACCGTACGAGCCCGTGGCAGCGGTCCCACCGCTTGCCCGAAGCCAGCACTGCTGCGTCTCGTGGGGATGGGGCTCCTTCCCTCCCGCTGATGGGCAGGAGGCAGCCGCCAGCGCGGGCGGGCAGCACCCCTCCGTCCCACCGCGCCCCACTCCTCTGCCAATTAAACCACATCCTATAGCCCGACTGTAAATCATCTGCTTCGGGACTAAAGCAGTGAGCTTCCAGCATGTGAGAAGCGATAACTTCTGAGCCGCCCAGAAGCCCCAGCGTCCCCAGGAAAGGTGCCGGGGACCTTTCGGTTGCCATGCGGCCCACAGCGGGGTGCAGCATCCGCAGAGCCCCCGCTGCGCCACGGGCCGGGCTGAGCCGATGGCTGCAGAAGAGCAGGACCCTGTGTAAAGGACAATTTTGATTGCAGAGCCGCTTGGCCGCTCTCCCTTGCAGCTCTGGAATCAAAGCTGTCCTTTATGCAGGTACCCGCTCTTCCGCAGCCAACGCTGGCCAAGACCCAGCGTGTGACTCTCCAAAGGGCCCCTCACAGCCTGGCCGCCCCCCGTCTCCCACCCTGGAGCATCCCCAGCTCAGGGGAAGAGGGCAGAGACCCCAGCCCCAGGGCAGGGGGGCTGTCAGCAGGGCCCCCCCATCCCCAGCACGCCCCTGCTCGGCGGGGGGATCCCGTCTCCCCATACCACCCACGTGGGATGAAAGGTGCAGCGTGGGGTTTGGGATGCCCCGACGCGCCGGCGGGGCCCCAGCGCTGTGCAGCCGGGCTGCCCTGTGCTCTGCAGCCCCGGGAGGGAGCCGGCTGGGAGCCGGGGTGCGACAAAAGGGCTTGCTCTGCCCTGGCAAGGCGCAATAAAAAACATATAATATATAAAACAGGGCACTTGTCTGCCGAGGGCTTGTCCCAAAAGCTGAATCCCTGGGCTGAGGGATGCTCCCTTCCCCCGGAGCCCATCAGCTCCCCTGCGGGCAGCCGGCAATTCCCCTCTTGCAGGGTGAGCCTTTATTTAGAGGCTGCCCTAGGTGACAGGGCAGCAGGGTCTGCCCAGGCCACCCCCGGCCGAGGCCACCCGGCTCCAAGCGGCTCCGGGAGCAGCGGCGCTCGCACCGCACCCGGCCTTCAAAGCCGTCACTTATCCCAGCCGAACGCCGAGCACAAGCTGCTCGCAGGAGCTGCCAGGTTTGCACGACGCTCACCCTGTGTTTTCCGCTTTCCTCCCAGCACATCTCCAACGTCTTTTTTAAAAAAAAAAAAGTACCCACAGCTTCCTGAAGGCTCCACAACAGAGAGAGATGCTTCTGCTGCTCAATCTGTTGCTGGTCTGGAAATGAAGCATCTCCCTCCTCGGAAGCATTTAATCAAACCCGAAGAGCGCACGCACGCACGTCAATCGAGCGGCAAGCCCTGGTGCTGCCGTCAGCCAGAAACACAGCGGTCCACGCAGAGCCGGCCAAGCCGCTCGCTGCCACGTGCCGTGCCCGGGGAGAGCGAAGCCTCCTGGGCTCCGTGGGGGCACAGGCGGGTCCTGGGGATGGGGACATCGTGCCGGGGCTGCAGCGCCGGAGGATGGAGGGGACCAAGCCTCGTGCTCGCAGCCGAGCCCAGCTAGAGCATCAGCCTCCCACCCTCCCTGCCTCGAATAACTCCCAAGCCTTAGCTTTCCCGCTTTGCTGGGGGTCTTTCTTAAACCTCCCCCGCCAAGCCTGCGGCCGTGCCACCCCGCAGAGCCCGTCCTCGCGCCGGCTGCGGGGTTAGGAGGGGGCGATGCCCGCTGCCATCATAGGAAAGGCGCTGGGAGCAGACAGGCAGGGGCTTTGTCCCAGCCCGAGACAAGGAGAATGCTGTGGGTTTGCTTTTAGACAAATGAATGGATTTTACTGTTTGACCAACACTCACGAGAATGCCAGTCAGCGTGAATTTGGCAGGAGGGCCGACACTTGTCAGCTTTGGTTTATAACCAGAGAAAAGCAGCCAGCTCTCCGGAGGAGAATGACGTGCGCGCGTTGCTGTGCGGGTTTGTTCTGGGAAGAATGTGTGGCAACAGAAGATCAAGCAAATACTTGGGACCGCTACATCACGGAGGACTTTGTCAGCTAGCCGGAAAGTTTTAGAAGGGCTTCATGCTCTTTACAGACAGCCAGGCCGCTGCCTGGAGCCGGGGCGAAAATACAACAGCGTGGGGTTTGTGAATAACAGAAGCATTACTGTGGCATCCCTAACGAGCGCGGCCTCGCCAGCACGCCCTCGGAGCGGCGCTTGGGGAGCCGGGGCAGTAAGCAGCCGTGTCGGCCCCACGCAGGCGAGCCGCCCAGCCGTGGAGAAGTGGGAGACGGCAGCGTTTTCCGAGGGGGGGGCTTTGCCACAGGCACCTGCCTGCCTGCCTGCCTGCCTGCCTGCTGCCGGACCTGGGGAGGGGGGCAGCTCCAGTGGGGCACGCGGGGCACGGCCCTGGTCCGGCTCACCCCACCGGTGCTTCAATTCCTGGGGGAAAAGCCATGGGAATGACTGCTGGGGTGCAGCCCTGCACCCCGAAAAAGACCTCAGCCTCGGTTGCAGGAGCGGAGGTGGGCAGGAGCCCAGTCCCCCCTTCCCTCGCCCCTTCGGCAGAGGCCTGGCATCGGTGCGGGGAAGCCGGTGTCCTCCCAGCCCGGCCCTGGGCTGAGCTCAGATGGGATTTCCAGCCCGGCCAGCGTCAGCGTGGTGCTTCGAGCCGGGGCAGGATGCCCTCCCGCAGCCAGGGACAGCATCTCTTTTTATTTAAAGCCGTCGTCTCGGCCAGATTTCCCGTGCAAAAGCCAGAAGCTGGTGCAAAAGACACACGTGCAATTCACTTCGGTTTGTTTTCCAAAGGCTCTCCAGCCTGCAAAAGGGAACGAGGGTTTCTCTGCCTCGAACAGCTCACCGGAGCAGCTCATTCTGCAGCACCTATTCCAGGCGGTTTCTCCGTCTTGACGAAGCCTTCAGACGGGGACGGCCAAATGTCTGTTGGGATCGTTCCCTCTTCCTTGGCTTTCTCGCTTGCCCAGGGATGTGGGGATGCTCGAGGGTCTCCGGCGCAGGGGACGGGCAGTCCCTCCGGCACCCACCGCGCACCCGTATCGGAAGAAACCCAGAGCCGCCGTGTCCAGGGCCCCCGAGGTGATGCTGCACCAGGAACCGAGAGCCCAGCCTGTAAAACAGCCCTGACCAAACAGACCAGCCCAACTCCGAATGAATCATTCCAGGCAGTGGAGTAAATCACCCGTCTCTGTAAAAGGGCAGCAATTGCCTTTCCCGGGTTGCTTTGGAGCCGGTCTTACGGGGACAGCGATGCTCTGGTGAGCGTTAGGGAGCACTGCGGCTTGCCGTGGCGGGAAGGGTGCGGTGCGCGCATGGCTGCAGGGCAGGCGCTCGCTTTTCTCCCGGCAAAAGATTTTTCTCCAAGGCTCTCAAAGCCCTGGCTTTGACCCGTGGTAACGCAGCTCCTTCTGCTTCGCGCTGACAGCTCAGACTGATGCTGCAGCCCGGCTTTGCTGTGGTCTAGGTGGCCCTTGAGTATGGGCTTGGTAGGCTCCACCTAGCATCTAATGAGCGTTTGCCTGCTTCGCTGTGCAGTTTGGCACGATGGGCAGCCCTCGCTCAGGAGCTGCCCCAGCCTGGGAAAGATAAGGGTGTTGCAGGCCAGCTGCGAGGCGGGATGACAGAGCTGTTTGCAGGCAGCTCCTCTGATCTGCCCAGCTCTGCTATTACTCCCCGAGCAACCATTAATAACCCGAGTCATTACAGGGTGCTTTTCCATTCAGAGACTTAGCAGCTCTCTGAAGTCAAACGAGCGAGGCGGGAGGTTATGTGCTTCACCCCGGTTGTGCAACGAGTCCACGGCCGAGCCAGGAACCAAGGAACCAAACCCACACATAACCACCGGGCCGCAGCTCGCCCGGCGCTCATGCTCAGAGCCTGGCCCGGGGCCAGGCTGGGACTCCTCTGCGAGACCACAGCAGCGCGGTGCTCGCAGGCTGGGGCACGCTCCTCTGCGAGCCAGCGCGGTGCTTCCCGGCACGGGGACTACGTCCTCAGAGGTCTCGCTCACCTTTGGACATCTTTGATCTGGGCGTTGTGGTCTGGCTGGCTTCACGCAGTGGATGCGTGGAGGAGGAGGAGGATCAAGCTCTGTCCGCCCGGTCCTGATCCAAATTCCCGGCTCACCCCGCTCCAAAGACTTGTTTGCCCCTGCAGCATTCCCAGACACCGGCTCAGGCTCCGATGGGAAAGGAGGTGCCCGGTTGCTCATACCTCCCTGTCCCCATCACAACCTCATCCACCTGCAGCCCCCATCACCGTGTCGTGGACCCCCAGGACGAAGCTGGACGCCTCGGCCCGCCCTTGCCCGGGTAGCTGCAGGGCAGATGTGGTCCGGGGCGCTCCCACAATGCCTGCGTTACAAACGAGCCTCCGAGGTGAAGGGATCGCTGTGATGAGGAGCGTCGACCCGGCACCTACGGGCTGGTTGTTGAGCAGGAGGGAAACGTGGTTCTCGGGTACCGAGCAAACTTCTCCCGGGTTTGCCTGCACGAACCCACCGACCGCCTGGGATGAAGGAGGAAGGGGGGAACTCATGGGCTCTGGGTAGTTTCATGATTTCCCGAGCATGGGGTGAGACCCCGGTGCCATGTGAGGTTGCCGCCCCGTGTCCCGGCAGCCCTCGGTGGGGAAGGGGCAGCCCAGCAGCCCGGGGAGGCTGGCGGTGGCTCGTCCTCCAGCACGGGGGCCCGACCGTTCCCCTGCTCCTGGCCGGTGTCAGAGATGGCCGCTCCGAGGGCTGCGTCGGTCGCAGCAACCTCCTCCTACAAGGGATCGTCGGTCCTTAAAATAGCTCTATGTCATTAGTTACATCTAATTGAAAGCGTTTTGAATGCAACCTCCACAACACACAAACCAAATGGGAAATGACATACCATCAAATTAATGCCCCCAAACCATGATAAATGACTGGTTAGATGATTAATGTTTCTATTTCTTGGTTTAAGAGAGAACAATGCCGCCCGGCCCGGCATTTATCTGCGTTGCCTGCAAAAGGTCACCAGGCATCCTCAAAATAAATAGGACTCTCCTGCTGTGACGCCTCCAGAGGCACCGCACTCGTCTCTACGCACGCCGCAGCCCAGGCGCCCGGGGATGGAGCAGGGCGAGCTTGGGCCATTGCCACCCCGAGCGAGCGGGGACGAGCGGCTGCCCCAGCCGGGGCCGGTGCGCGGCAGCGACCCTTCCCGGGTCCCTTTTGGCTCCATCATTACGGACATCCCAGCCTGCCTCGGAAAATCATTCCCTGATGATGATGCACCTGAGGAAGCCGGCCGTCAGAGCGATGGTTTGTTGGATTGGGGTTTTGACATCTGAGAGGACTCATTGCTACGCTGGCTATTTTATTAAATCATTAAAAGACACTTCTTGAATAGTTCCAGAAATATCAAGTGTTCACGTGGCTGGGGCGGCTTGCTGCTCTGCACCTGGAAACGGCACAAACCCTCTTTCAGGTTCAAGGCAGTCTGGCTTCTGATACACCGCGTGTAATTAGAGAGAATTGAGGCGAGCGCGTTCAAAGGAGCCCCAGGACCTGCGGAGCGGAGGAGCTGGCTGCGCTGTCGCCCGGCACCATCTGCACCGCGCGGTCCGACCCACCGTGCCGGGGCCGTGCCGAGCCCCGCCGGCCCCTCGACACCAGCGCCGGCTGAACCCGAGCGTGCGGGGCTGATGCCGCAGGTCTCGGCAGTGCCGCGGTAATTTATGGCGAAACCCCGCAGAGGGACAGCAAGCCGGGGCGAGGACGGCTGCACCGCAGCCCGGAGATCCTGCAGCTTGTCCTGACAAGACACTGTTTGTGTGCGGAGATTAAAGTCTCCTGTTCGGTAGCAGGAAAATGCAAATACTGTTTAAACAAGCTGTTAATTGTTAAACCACATTATTTAGGGTAATAGTCACTGGAACACCTTGTACGGCTAGAACGAGGCCAAGCGCTCTGGTCATGGGCTCCGCAGGAGGAGGATGTGTCTTGTTTACGGGCTGTGTCTGGTGAAAACGAGCAGGCAGAGACATGGGAATGGGGGGAAAAAAGGAAATTACTGAAGTGGAAGAGGAGAAGGTCCAGGGGAACAGCTCTGGTGGGGGTCCCATGGCAAGGAGACCCCCGGATGCAGGGGGAGATGGTGGGGATGGAGAGGGTGATCCCGCCGGTGGAAAAGGTGATCCCACGGGCTTGGCCACACACTGGGAGTTGCCCCGGCTGGCGGCACCGAGGCTGTGGCAGGCGCTGGCACCTCTGCGCAAGGCCAGGGTGTTCTCAGCTGGTTGTCACCGCAGGAGCGAGCACCTTGCCCTTGCGTTGCACCGAGACCCCTCTGGTCCTGCCACGTTTTACATTCGTTTGCCATGGACCCAGGCCTGGAGGCAACTGTTGCTGAGGTTTGCCCGCGGGATGGGTGCTGGTGGGAGCCTGGGCGAGCTGGTCTCCTTCAGGGCCCTGGTGACCGCGTCAAGGCTGGCACAATCCTCGGCAGCTTAAAGCCCTGGGGAACCCCAGTGTGAAGGTTGAGGAGCAAAGCCGGCTGTCCCTCATGCAAGGAAAGATGTTTGGAGCGGTTTGCAACCCCTCCCAGCGGGTCCATGGGTTCAGCCGCGAGCGGAGGCTTCGGGCATCCCTGTGTAGATGCTGCCAGTCCCACCTTATCCTGCCAGGACATCGCTGAGGGGTCTCTGGCCAAGCGCAGACCCCACCTGAGCTGGGCGATGGAGCAATGCCGCAGGGGACCGTCCCCAGGGACCAGCACCCAGCGCTCACCCGCTTCGCTGCGGATGGAGAGTGGGTCGCGCCCGCGGGGTGCACCCAGCCGTTTGGCTGTCGGTGCTCCGGGACACATGCACAGGGCTTCGAGATCCACCACGGCAGAGCCGAGCCGTGCCAAATCACCGTGCCAAGCCCGTATCTCCCCATCTCCCTGCCGGGAGGAGGTTTTGGCAGGAGCTGCTCTCTCCCCATGCCGCCCACCCAGGGGCTGAGCTGCAGAAGGTGTTTCCTACACGGCTGCGGCGGGAGGGAAGAGCAGGGAGCAGTTGCCCGACCCAGCCGAAAAGGGACCCCCAGCTCCTTTGCACCGGGACAGAAATGGTGCAAAACACCCCAAACGGCAGCCCTGGCCCTTGCACCCCACGCCGTGCGCAGCCCCGCGCCCTGGCACTGCAGCACCCGTCAGCACCCGGAGGTCCCTGCGTGGGGAAACCATTCCAGCACACCGGGATTTTTTCCCCCTGGGTTTGGGGAAGACAGAGAACCCCCAGGCAGAAAGCGGCTGGCTTCAGAGCTGGGTTTCGACAACCAGGAACTCGTGTGTGTTTTGGATTTTAATCCAGCGCGGCTGGGGCCATGTGCAAGATGTAATTTAAGGTCCAGCTCGGGGTCCAAATGTTCTCCAAGTGCAGAGGTTTTGGCACTGAGGTTTTGGTTTGGTCCCAGCTTTCATGGCAAATTGAATAATCATATGAGGGAGAGGAAAGGAGAAAGAGCAAGAGGGAAAAAAAAAACCCTACCGACAGTTCTTCCAAAAGTGGAAAGAACCAAAGCACATTTTGGCTTCATCAGCTCTGAAACGGAGTTATTTCCCTCTAGGTCTGGAACAGCCTTGCGAACAACGTTTTTCAATTTAGCTTTTTATTAAAATAAAGCTGTGCCCCGGCGAATCTGCGCAGAGCTGCCGCCTGCCACCATGGAGGTTCCCCGCGTGCCGCGGCGACCGTACCCGGCTTTATGGCTCCTACTTGTGCTGCTGGCACCCAAACAAACATTTCCTTCGCCGTTTCAGAGGCCTCTGGGAGCGGCTGGCAAGGAGGTACGGCGCGAGATCCCTGGGCACATGTTTAAATCACCTACTGTTGTGCTAACTTTCTGGCCTTGGATATCTTTTAATTATTCCCATGTTTATAGTTTTCTGCGGCTTAAAGGATTTTTTTCCCCTTAAATGCATGTTTTCCTGACAATTAGTCCTGCTGGCTGTAAAAGCGCAGATGAAGAGCTGGAGACGGAGGCGAGCCCAGCCCCGAAATCCAAACCTCCCTCCTCGCTGCGGTGCCGGCGGGCAGCCCCGGCTCAGCACCAGGACCAGCCCTGGATCAGCACCAAACCCCCTGCCCCGTGCACGCCCTGGAGCCGGAGCCCCAGCCAAGCGAGCCAGGATGCGGCCAGCCCGGCCGGTGGTGCTGCAGCCTGGTGCAGCCAGAGGTTGGGAGCTGCCAGGGTTTGCCGTGGAGCGAAGGATGGGCTGGTGGGCAGCCGTGGGGCGGCCGTGGGGCATGGGTCCCATGGGCTCATGCAAGCCCAGAGCCTCCTGTGCAAGCTCAGCTCTGACGCTCGCGTGCGAGCGAGCAAATTAAAACCATGGCTGGGCGCGCTTCCCCTGCCGTGCTGGCTCTCCGTGCCGCCAGCCGAGGCTCACACAGACCTGCTCAGCGGTGGCCGTGTCCTCGCCCTCCATGGGGGGACCAGCCCGTCCCCCCTGGCCAGTCCCAGGGCCCGTGCAGCAGCCGGGTGCTGCTCTCTGGGGGTGCCCGGGGGGGCCGTGCGTGTTCGCCGTGCTCTCCACTGCAAGAGCCGGGCGGGGGGTCCGCTTTGCTTGGCTGCTTCGTTGCCTACAACAGAGAAGCAAACCGCAGCGCTGCCGCTGCCCCTCGCCAAGCCTTTCTGGGGGGGAGGCGGCGTGCGATGGCTTGAGAAGGAGGGTGCCGGTGCCCGAGGGGACCCCCGAGCCCAGCCGGGGTGCGCGGGAGGGGTCTGGAGAGGTTTATGCACACAAGCAAACTTTGACATCCTCAGCCTCCTGCCCCCCAGCCCTGGTTTAGAGCAGGATACGTCCCCAGCGCCCCCGCGACCAAGGCCTCAAAGCATCCCAAGCTTGGCTGGAAACCCTGGGGAGTTTGCTCAAGCAGAGCTGGGCCAGGAGCACGCACCCCGTGCACCAGCCAGCAGCAAGCTGGGCCGGGGAGGGCGGCCCCGGGCACATCCCACGGCTCACGCGTGGGTTTTATTTTCCTTGCAGCCCTGCAAGGCAGCAGCGGGAGGGGAACCCCGGGCCTCCCCCCCAGCTGGCCCCGACGTTTCTTGCTTTGACTCATCCCGCATCCTGCACAGTGCCCGGCTGCGCGGCTGGAAACTCCCATGGCACACGTGCGCGGGCACGGGGCAGAAAGGTCCTTCACCGAGGACAGAGGTGCGGGCAGACTGCCAGCCCTGGCCCCGCTGCACCCTGGCCCCGCTGCACCCTGGCCGCGGGTCCCAGCCCCACCGAGCGCTTATCCTCTGCACTTTTTGCACCTGAGGAAACCCCAAAAATAACCCTGAGCTTGGCTGAGTCAGTGGGGATTTACACATGTGCAAACAACCCGGGACCTGGCTGCGCACAGAAGGTGACCCGGAGGGTGCCAGACATACGCAGGGCACCGGGTAGCAGGGACGCACGGCAGGTTGGGGACCCCGCAAGCACCCACCCCCTGCCCCGGTGCCGCAGGACCCCGGCTGGGAGCATGGCCTGGGATGCCCATCACCCCCTCTGCTGCACCGGGCTGCCGGGGAGCCTTTGGCTCTGCACCAGCCCCTGTGCACCGCAACCCCGATAACCACCGAAGGCGACGGGGACGTGCAATCTCCTGATCTGGCGCACACAACCCTGCCCGGCGCTCAGCCCACCGGCCCGGTGCTCTGCGGCAGAGCCCATCTGCCGCCCTGCCACAGTCAGGGGATTCCCAGGGGGCTGCCGTAACCTCTCTGCCAAATTTCACTCCAGGCTGAAACACAGCAAGAATGACCTCTTGGGCAGCAGGGACGTTACGGCAGGCTCTCTGACCGTCACCCACCAGCCAGAGGTCCTCCTCTCACCAGAGGATCCAAAGAGGGACCCCCTTGGAGAAGAGGGGGGCTTGCCTGTCACCGCCGGTGCTCGTCCTCCGGCTGTAGGCTGGGCTCCTTCACCAGCCCACGCCTGAAGGCACCCGGAGCCGCAGACACCCTGGTTTTAAACACTGGACCTGAGCCCCTGCGCCCATGAGAAGAGCGGCTTCGGGGTGCCATGGGGTGTCGGGGCCAGGTACCAGCTCCCGCAGTGCCCCCTCCATCCCGGCGCCGCATCTGGCCCCTCATTAACCGGCGCTTCCCCGAAATGAGATGGGAGGTTTCTGTTAATCAGCTACAAACGATTAAGTCATCGGCCAAACTACTCTCCTTGCTACTTTTGCAAGGAATTAGGCCTCTATAAAATCAAACAGCATGAATCTTAGAGATTTACACGGTGCTTTTTTAACAGTTTTCAGTATATTTCAATAGTTAATAAAACTAAATGCTGCTTTGTGTAAAAGGTAATAGATTACAATCTAGTGTATTTTACTAGCACTCAGTGTGTTCGTCTAACACCTAATATGTTAAAGTTGGAATCTATGAAAAGCACTTTGTGGAGATTAAAAGCAGATTTATCACAGATGTGCCTCAACATTATGCTTGGCTTGAACCATTAGACTCCTGGAGTTTAAAGGTTAGGCTTTAACGACTTCAAGGAAGTCGGTTACTTTTTAAAGCTTAAATAAGCGGCTAAGATCCTAATGCCATGTACAAAACAGGGAGGACCGGTTAAGTGCTGTTCAGAGGATGCAGGAGTTACCACTTCAATGTCTGCTCTTTAAAGCGCTTTGAAGCAGCTGCATCTCGGCACGGCAGTTTAACCCTCATGCAAATTAATAATATGTTATTTACTAGATGAAAGTGTTTCCTTGAAAACTTCGGTGGCAGAGCTTCGCTTCCCCGGCTGCGCTCCCCAGATCCCGAAGGATGGGAGCGATTAGCTGCAAATTGCGCTGCCCGATGGCTGCTGTTTGCAGAGGGCAGGAGGAGGGAAGGGCAGCCCAGAGCCCGGCTGCGGTTCGTGGCCGCCTGATGTGTTCACGCAGAGAAAATGCTGCGTACGGAGGAGTATCGGCTTCAGCCTCTGCACGCTCCCGCGGCGTTCACCTCCCCTTGCAGAGGAGGTCCAAACCTCAGCCCTGGTGCAGCAGCTGCCAGCGGAGGAATTTGCTGCTCCTCCGACAGCGTAGGAAGCCGCTGTGGCTGCTAATTGCAGCTCTGCTGCCTGCTCATGGCGCAGGTCCCTGCAGGCAGGGCTCCGGCATGGCCGGCGGCTTTCCATGCCTGCATCCCTGCCCTCGGAGACGTGACGGCAGAGCTGGGGCTGAGAGCATGGCCACGGCATGGTGGTAACCTCCACGCACAGCCACGGCACGGCGGTAACCTCCACGCACAGCCACAGCACAGTGGTAACCTCCGTGCACAGCCACAGCACGGCAGTAACCTCCACGCACAGCCACACACGGTGGTAACCTCCCACGCACAGCCACAGCACGGCCGTAACCTCCACGCACAGCCACAGCACGGCCGTAACCTCCACGCACAGCCACACACAGTGGTAACCTCCACACACAGCCATGGTATGGCGGTAACCTCCACGCACAGCCACGCACGGCGGTAACCTCCACGCACAGCCACGGCACGGCGGTAACCTCTATGCACAGCCACGCACGGTGGTAACCTCCTCGGACAGCCACGTACGGCGGTAACCTCCTCGCACAGCNGCCACAGCACGGCCGTAACCTCCACGCACAGCCACACACAGTGGTAACCTCCACACACAGCCATGGTATGGCGGTAACCTCCACGCACAGCCACGCACGGCGGTAACCTCCACGCACAGCCACGGCACGGCGGTAACCTCTATGCACAGCCACGCACGGTGGTAACCTCCTCGGACAGCCACGTACGGCGGTAACCTCCTCGCACAGCCACGCACAGCGGTAACCTCCGTGCACAGCCGCGCACCCGCCCAAGGCCACTCTTCTGCTCCTGTCCCCAGAGGTTCCTCCAGCAGGCACCGTGCACAGCTCCTGAGCGCTGGTGGGTCCTGGGAGGCTCCTCTCTGGGCATCCACGGGCGGATGACCCACAGGTGCCCTGGATGTGTCTGTTCCTCGACCGCGGACTCGAATCGGGCTACAATACATTTTGCAGAGCTGGGATGATTAACATGGGAAGACGCTGGGGATCCAATCCTGCGTGGGGTAACTCAGCCTGGATGCTACGACCAGAGGGATGGAGCAGCACTGGGCACCTCGCTGATGGCCTGGGAGAGCCACCCTCACCACTGCGCTCGGTTCTGGTGCTTTCTATAGTTTGCACGTTTTTCTGCCCTAAGGACAGCCGCCGCCGCGGCGTTACAGTGCTGGCAGCGCATCGTCTGCATTGGGGACATATTTTCCAGCAGCAGATCAATGAGCCCTTGTCCTTGTGCTCCACAAAATGACTCAACTTGTCCTTTGACTGGCTCAGGCGATGCTGGTGAGCGTTCCCCCCGGTTTTCGGGTGTTGCCGGTTCCTTGCGCCGTGCGGGCGATCAGGATGAGGCCCCAGCTCGCAGCTCCCCCCGCTGGTTCTGCTCTTCCCCGGCCACTGCTCGCACGCACAGGCGTCCTGCTGAAATCCTTCACGAAGGTTTTCCCAGCCAAATCTCTGGAATCATGGGATGACTGCAGAAAATTATCCCGATAATGCCTTAAAAAAACGAGTATTGATCTTCATAAATACTTTACGTGTATACAATATAAAATAAATACCTTACAACAAGGTATAGACCATCATTTCTTCTGTCCTGAGGGCAATGGCTCTAATTAAGCACTTACAGATACGATTAAAATCTAACCCCAGTGATGCTAGCTAAACATTCCAGGACATACTTAGCATATTTAGGGAAGCACCTATACCTACGGCGATGGGTGGATAAATGACATCGGACATCTCACCGAAAGCGCTCCCATCGCCCGCTCTGTGCTCGGGCAAAGGGGGTGCGCCCGGCTCCCCCCAGGGCTCGTGGCTGGGTGCATTCCACACGCGGGGCTTCAGACCTTCTGCGTTTCTTTGTGCACCATGTTTTATGATGTTTGAATTAGCACGAGTTTCTATCGATGTTTAAACAAATAAATAATTACGCTGCCATCCAAATTTCCTTTTTTTTAAAGTAAAAAACCCCAAACCCACACACCCTTTCTATGATTTCATTTGGGTTTCACTGCTTAGGCTGTGCCTCCTGATGGCAATGGTCTTTGATACCAACCTGGGCAGGGGCTGAACGCTCGGTGCCGGTGCCTGCTTGCTGTGCCGTGCCGTGCTGTGCCGTGCGGGCTGGGCAGGCAGCGCTGCAGGCAGCACTGCAGGCAGCGGTGGGAGGAAGCGCGTTTGGAGCAGTGAGCTCAATATGCAGGGAAGAGGGTGTAGGCCAAGGAAAAGGCGTATGGGCTTGGACCGCATCAGGATCTCACACCACTGGGTTGTTTGGGGTTTTTTTTTTGCATCCTCTAGTCTAAAAAGATAAAAATAATTGAATAGTTAATAATTTACAAGGTAGTAACAAGGCCAGTCTCTCTCAGGTGGGACCAGAGCACTTGGGTGCTCGTTCCCAGGCACTTCAAGAGGTCCCGTACTGCCGGGGCATCAGGCACAAACCAAGAGCAGAGCACCCGAACGCAGCAGCGAGCAGATTTTCATGATCGAAACCGCAAAACGAACCAGAAGCCTGTTCTTCAACCGGCCGTTGACACGTTATTTTTTAACAATTGCAGTCATTTGTCTGGTATGCCTGTCCTTTTTCATCTTCCTGCTTTCCAAAGCGATATTACCGAAATATAGGGAGAGAAATTATCGTTCCGGTACGCCGGCCGCTGCGCTCAGCCCTGCTCGGCGGGGAGGTTCACACGTGCTGTGCGAGTGCGAGCGGCCTCCCTCGCCGTTGCAGCCCGTATTAAACTTTCTGCTCTTTGATGGAGATCTTTGAAGTCACCCCGAGATGCTGCAATGAGCAAGAAGTAACACGCAGCGTACAAACTTCGCAGTTGAAACTCTTCCCAGGCAGCATTAACCAGTTGCTAAAGGTTTTTCCATTTTGCAACGGCTTTGCCTGGATCGCAATTGCAAAACCATCGCCTGCTGTAACACCACGATTTCAGAAAACGAAGGAAACCATGAGATTTCTCCAGAAACCGTATGAAAAGTAGCACTGTCCGAAAAGGAGATATTCCAAACGTGGGCAGATTATTAGGTTGCTGCATGCATAGCTGGTACTAATCCAAGGTCTTGGGCTGTAAGAGGCTCCGTGTCTCCTCGAAGTGCTGCTTCTCTGTAGGTGCCGGTGGCATTGCAGGCCGTCAGAAA
The DNA here is from genome assembly GCA_013401315.1 of Balaeniceps rex. NCBI lineage: Eukaryota > Metazoa > Chordata > Aves > Pelecaniformes > Balaenicipitidae > Balaeniceps > Balaeniceps rex. The sequence goes on from VYZW01043777.1 coordinate 21,636, forward strand.
GGCTCGTGCCCGACGGGGACATTCTCAGAAACGAGCAGAAATGGGACTTAAAAAATAGACCTGGGCAGCCTCTGCCTGTGCGGAGCCATTAAACAGCACCCGGAGCGCAGCTGCGACTTGTGCGGGTCCTCCGTGGTTCCCATTTCAGCGATGCGGGTGCAGGGTGATGCTGGTGTTTGGGGGTGATGCTGGTGTTTGGGGGTGATGCTGGTGTTGGGGGGTGATGCCGGTGTTTGGGGGTGACACCGGTGTGGGCATAGCGTGCTGGTAGTGTCGGTAGCAGAGACCATCCGTGGGGCGAGGTATGAGCCACCCCAGCTGGTAAAGGCTCTGTGAGTGGTTGGGATGGGGCCGTCGGACCGGGATTTGGCCGCGCCAGCTGGCAGCAGCCTGCTTGCAGGCAGCCCCGAGCCGGGCACAGCAGGCAAGGCGCAGCCCCGACTCCACCATGAGAGTCTCGCTTTTGGGAAGCACAAGCCAAGCCTGGGGTCATGCTGCTGCCCCACAGAGCTGCCTGACGTGTGGGACCGGGGGCAGCCGGCAACCAGACCCCCTCCTGCCCCATGCACGGCACGTGGGAGCCATCTCCGCGGGCTCGGACAAGGCCCCTTGTTCCTCTGTTCCCGCAGGACCGGGCTCCCTCCCGCCGGGACGTGGAGCTGGGCAGGGAAGGGCCAGGCTGGGAGTCCATCCCCGGCACCCGGCGCTCGCCGGCAGCACCTCCCTGCCCGCTGCAGTGGGAACCAGCCCTTTCGCTCAAGTATGCAGATGGAAATTTGCATCGGTCTGTCATTAGGCGGCAGCTCTCATTTAAGGCAATAAAGGTGCTTAATTTCATAGGGAAAACTTAATGGAGCACTTAGTTCCCATGCACTGCTTCCCTGACATTTTATAGTCCTTGAAAGTATAACTTAATAACGGCCAGAAGCCTGAATCCCCAGGTTCTCCTGACCCCCTCAGGAAACAAAATAAAGCCGTTTGGAGAAAAAAAAAAAAAAAAAGAGCAGGTGTTGTGGAAAAGTCAGAAGATGCAAATTCTTCCTTCTCATTAATTATTGTATTTATTCCACGATTCCACCTGTTCGTATGACGCCTCTCCCTCACGGAGGCTTCTCACAGCAGATTAAAGTGCACTTTTATCATTATTCTGAAAGGCATTTCATAAGGGAACATTAGTTCTCCTACATTATTCTCGCATGTTATAAAAAGTGTCTTTTTAAAATATTAGACAGCAATCGAGATTAATTTAAACCACATCAAACATGCGCGGCTGGTTTGCTGGAATATTCACCCCCACCAACACACGCTCCTCGATGCGCCGGCCGCGGGCAGAGCTACGCTTTGGTTTCCAGGAGGGTGAGCAGCCCGACCTCCAGGAGACGATGGAGCTGCAGGGAGATGACGGTGGTCCAGGCTCTGCTCTGCAAGCTCCAGCCAGAGAAAGGCAGAGAGATTTTGACCATCGGAGCAAGTCTTATCCAAGCGCTTGGGCCCCAGAGTTGCATCCCCTAGAGAGGTGGGGGACCTCGGCCAGGCATCTCCTCCAAGCACCGAAACGCCTCTGGGCACCGGGCTCCCAACACCGACGCCAGGGCAGAGCCAAGGGTAGCGTCGGGGCAGGGCGAGGAGGTCCATCACCCATCCCCAGGAGAGCCGGATCGTTTTCCCGGCATGACTTCCATCATCGCTGCTGCGCCTGCAGCCCTGTGTCCCACCACGGGAGACGCTCGGACCTCACTGGCGTGGCTCTTCATCTACCTTTGGCCAGATACTTGCCCCACATCTTGCAGCCCAGCGGGGCCGGACTCGGGCAGCGCCGTTGCTCCTGGAGGAACCGGGACCATGGAAAACCCGGTGTCACAGCCGTTTCCCCAGAGCAAGGGAAATTTTTAATCCTCATTCATTTTCATCCGAAATCATTTCTCTAGGAGCAAAAAGCGTAGAGTGCTTTTAAATATAAATTGTGCCTTCTTTATCGACTCGGCAAACAAGGACTTTGCGCTCAGATCTTGTGGTCATTTTGAGCTGCAGCGTTTTATCGCGCGCATCAGAGCAGAGCAATCTCCCCTTCTCGCTGCCCGAAGGGCCGGATTCAGCCCTGCTCCGCTTAGCATTCAAGCCACATCCTCCTGGTGGAGGACCTATCAGCCAGATACCTGAAAACACATTTTCAACTCCAGTGAGCAATTGACTTTCAAAGCTTGTGATGCTTGTCAGCGTGTCTCCTAGGGCAACAAACAAACTCCGGAGAGCCGCGAGCCGGGCTTCCCGCAGAAGAAAAAGAGCGTGAAGGTAGAAGGAGATTCTGCTTGTGTTTTAACACTATTTATGGACTGTGCAGTACTCGGCGGAGAAAAAAAAAAACCCTGCAGAACAAACGTTTGGTCTGTTGGTGCCTTGTCAAAGGAGCATCTTCTGCGCCTGTGGGTACCGGGGAGATGCCGGTCCCCACGCCGGGGCAGCAGCGGGGCTGTGCGGGATGGGTTCTGGCACAGCACCCCACACAAAACACACAGCTGGAAGGAAAGCTGGCCCGAGCCAGGGGGACAACGACCAACTAGGGGTGCTTTGGGGCTCCTCTTCAGCTTTGCCCAGCTCCGTGAGCGCAGGTGCGAGGCTCCCCGGGGACGCAGGGCTGAGGCAGAGGGACGTGCTCGTGCAGAGGGCCAGGCAAAGGGCCGGCATCACGGCGGGCAGCTGCAGGCAGCCGCAGGCAGCCCACGCCTCCGGGGCAGCGATGCAGGATCGCTGCCGCAGCAGGAGGCGGGCAGCGCTCAGACGTCTGCCCTGCATGCAGCAGCGAAGCCGGGGATCAAACCCCTTGAAAATCTCACCCCAAGTTACTTATTTGAAGAGCAAAAGACAAGTGGGCTGCGACACGGGGCCACCTCGGTGCGTTCATTCCTGCAGCCGAAACCTGCCCGCGCAGGGGGGCTGTGCCTAGAGCGGAGCCCCCGTCCCCAATTCATGGGTGTGCTCTGGTCCCACCGCCCCGGGACCCCGCTCCCCCAGGCTAGGGGTCTGCAGGGCTCCCCCGGGGTGCCAGGGGGTGCGGAGGAGGGTGGGGTGGAGGTGGCACCCATCTCGGCTGCCGGAGGAGCGCTGCCGATGCTCCCGATTCCTCGTGCGATTCCCCCTCAGCTTCCCTGCTCGATTTACAGAAAGTATGAGAAGCGCCTTACTCCCAGCGTCAGGGATGCACACTCCTGCTTGCCACGTTTTGTTAGATCGTTAAGACATCAAACAGGCACCTAAAGGAGCTGCAGTTCGGCATCCGCCTCCCCGGGGTGGGGTGGTGAGAGCCGGGGGAGGCGCAGCGGGCGCGGGGAGCAGAGCGGGGGCGGAATCTGGGCTGAATCCGGAGGGATCCCCTCTTTCCACCGCCTGGCCATGCCTGCGGCGAGCCCGTGGACTCCGTGCCATGGGTGTGAGCTCCCGTGGCTAATGAGGGCCGTTTATGTCAACGTTATCAGCCGGCTCATTGCCGAGTGACACATTCTCCGTAAGGTTCCTGTTATTATTCAGATCTCCATCACCGGACTATCCGGGCATGAACCTGCCTGAAACTCCTGAGCGCGGGACGAAGACCCATGTCCGTGCTGCTCAGCCGGCTTTTGCAGGACCGCGTGCGACGCTGCCCTCCCCTCCGCGCCTGCAGGAGCTTTCCCACCACGTGCTTTCCGTCGCGGTGGCAGGGTTTTGCCTGGGAGCCGCTCGTGCAGTAAGAGGACGCTTGCCATGGGGGCTGCCACGTTTGCAGCCTCAGAAGCGCCCGTAGGTGCCCCTTTCCGTGGTGCAAAGGTGGTTTAATGAGAGCAGGGGGCTGGCAGGAGACACGGGCAGTGCCGTGGGGCTGGCAGGAGAGAGGAGGACAGGGGAGGAGCGAGGGGAAGGGGAGAGGAGAGGGACACGGCCGGGCATCAGCAAGGCAAGAGGAGGCAGGTTGGTGTCTGCTTTCCCACCAGGACAGGGAGGGACCGGGGCGGTGATGGGACCTTTCACAGGCCCAGGGGTCCCCAGGGATGAGCAACCCTGGACCAAGGGTCCCACCTCTGCCCCTGAGTCCCCGCCGGGCAGCGGGTCCTCCCAGCAGGACAGAGGGATGTGGGACGGGGCTGGGTGCCGGACGGAGGGACACGGAGGGGTCCCAGGACCTGGGCAGGGGTCCCGGCGTGGCTTCCCCAGCACACGGGAGACCGCAGGCAGCACGAAGCCAGCGTGGAGAAAAGACCAGCGCGGCCCTGAGCGGTGCGGGGGAGCCAGCGGGGTCGGCTGATGCTCGCTAAGCGTTTCGTTGAAATGTTTAACTTGCCGGGTTATAAAAAATACAAGAGAAAAACTGAACAATAAAAAAAGCGGAGGTTTGCCTTGGCGATGCTGCCAGGAACTGCTGACAAAGCTGCTCCCGACAAAGCCGCAGCAGGAGGGGGGGAACTGTCTCTTTGCTCTGCCTGTCTCCCGCTGAACAAGGATCACTTTTAATGGGCTGAATACATACAACGTACAGCTGACAACAAAGATGTTAGACTAACCTAACAAGAGAGTGAAACAGAAACAGCACACAGTGAGTAATTAGAATCTAATTAATTTGCATTTCACAAGAGAGTCAGAGATGTCAGAGGGAAAAAAAAAAAAAAAAAAATTTCCCCAAGATTAAAGGGCTGGCGGAGAAGAGCAGGGGGGTGAGCGGGAATGCTCGGCGCAGCCGGGACCGACACGCAGCAGCCCGCGGAGCCGGTCGGGATGGGCAGGATTAAATGGCAGCAGGTGGGAAGATGACAGGTCTGGGAGCAGCGGCCAACAAAGGTGTCTGCGGGTCAGCAAAATTATGCTGAAAATATCCAAACAGCAACATTTCTGTTGAACAGCATCCCTTACTTCGCAGTATTCTTCCCCCTGCCGCTCGACAGCTCTGCCAGAGGAAAAGAAGGGGGGGAAATAAAAAAAAAGGCGATGGTGTGGTAAGAGCATCCAGCTCTCAGAGCTGCTGGGAAGGCGGCGGCAGACACGGCGCGGAGCTCGGCAGAGCCGCTACCAGCGTTACCGACCGCGGCTCTCCTCGCAAAGGCAGTTCCTTCCCAAGATTAGTGCTTGCAATATGTTAATCTTTATGTTCAACACCCTATTTCTTAACACTGGCTGTTCCCGTGAGGCAAGCCATCCCAGATCTACACAACATCAAGGGAAGATTTACAGCTTGTTTCCATAATGATGACACCAGGCAGAGGATTATGCTGTCAGAGATGCCGGCGCATCCACACAAGCCCTAGGGAAGAAAAACAACCGTCACCCCCCGTAGTGCTACGTGATTATCATCCCTGCCTATCGACGGCTGCCAGCCTGGCCCTGTGCTCCTGCCTGCACCCCTGCCTGCATCCCTGCCCGCCCGCCCCATGGCTCTGCTCCCTCATGGGAGCGGGCGTGCGGGGCGGGGAGGCATGGGGGGAAATGTGGCTGGCTGAATTCAAAGAGCACCAACCCAGGCTGCAGGCAGCTGCCTGCCTAGTGAAGAGGATGGGGGTTTGGAGAGGAGGGTCTGCTGAGCCCCCACGTATTGCATAGATCTATGAATATCCATAAATCTATGGATTTTCACAGAATGCTTTGGGTTGGAAGGGACCTTTCAAGGCCACCCAGTCCAACCCCCTGCAGTGAGCAGGGACATCTTTAACCAGATCAGGTTGCTCAGAGCCCCGTCCAACCTGACCTGCAATGTTTCCAGGGATGGGGCCTCCACCACCTCTCTGGGCAACCCCTGCCAGTGCTTCACCACCCTCAGTGTAAACACTTCCTTCCTTAGATCCAGTCTGAATCTCCCCTCTTTTAATTTAAAACCATCACCCCTTGTCCTATCGCTACAGGCCCTGCCGAAAAGCCTGTCCCCACTTTCTTGAGCCCCCTTGAAGCACTGCAAGGCCGCACTAAGGTCTCCCCGCAGCCTTCTCTTCTCCAGGCTGAACAGCCCCAACTCTCTCAAATTTGGGGGATTTTGGGGAAGCAGGAGCAGGTGCTGTTCCCGGTGTTCCCTGCTCTGGACTGGGGGCACCCATCCCACTGGGCAGCCGTGGGCCAGACCTCCCGCGGGCAGGGAAGGGCAGTGAGGAGCGAGCGGCGGCGGTGGTATGCCCTTCCACCCCAGCACCGGGTCCTGGGCTCTGCCTATCCCTGCCTGCCGTCGCTGTTGCTTTCACAAGCCCCGTGTCCAGCACCGGGGAGGAACATCTGGCACATCTGCGTGCGCTGCAAGGACGGAAGGCGACGTGGAGCTGGCTCGCCGCTCCTTGCGCCCACGGCTGCAGCCCAGGGACCGGGGAGGTGACAGCAGGAGATGCAAACAAAAATCAGATGGAAGCAAAATGCAAATCTTAAACCTTGCTGCAGGCAGACGGGGCTGGGGGCAGCCTGGGGAGGGGAGACGAGGGGCAGAGGGAGGAGCAGGGTCCCCCCAACCCAGCTCTGCACCCAGAGCAGCGGTGCTGGGGCCCGAGGAAACAGCAAGCAGCATTTCAGCTTGAGAGGAGCCGGCTGCAGCGTGGAAATGGAGGAAACCACCCAGGGGAGAGCTGCTTCGGGAGTCACCATGCCCAGGTGGCAGCCGAGAGCCCGCGAGCGAGGGGAACCCCCGGGAAGGGAGAGGAGAAGGGGCGCAGGCCCTGCGGAGGGGGGAGAGGGGCTGGGGGAGCGGATCTCCAAACTTAGCCGGAGGTTTCCTTCCCGCAGCGCCGCAACGGGCGCGATGGGGGACCCGCTCCCAGGGCCCCTCCTGCCCTGCCGCGGGAGCGTTCCGGCACCGGGAGCCAGCTCCCGAGGTTGCCTTTGCTTTTCTTGAAACGCCTTGCTCTCCAATTTGGGTTTGTGTTTGCACTACCAAACCAGCACTGCAAACACACCGAGGGGGTATTTATTTTTCTTGAAAGCAAAATAACAAAACAGCACATGAGAAGGGAGGCATTTAACTCGGTTGGCTCCTTTCTTTTGTTGGGAATCAAAGCGATGATTATTTGAGCAGGTTTCTTCCAGGCAACCCACCACAGCAGTGGAAAATGCGCTGCAAACGTTGCTCAGGTTACGTCAGCTCGTGGAGAGCCCAGATTTTGGGCGGTGGTACTGGGGACAGGCAGGCAAGCGGGGACAGGGCTCCTGCTCTCGTTGCCATACCCACATCCCGCTAACGAGAGCTGTGCGCAGGCAGCACAGGCAGCACAGCCGACTCGCCAAAGCAGAGATGTGTCCTCTGCAAAGGCTCCTTTTGGGGAGGGACCCTGAGCCCGGCGCAGCCCGGGGACAGCCCAGCCCAGCCGGACAGCGGCGCATCGCCAGCAGCACAGCTCCTTCCATTTTTAAGGCCCCGTCCTTCCTTTCTTCCTCAGGCAAAAAAAAAAAAAACAAAAAACAACAAACCCCAAACCCTCCCAGTGAAGTCAAAGCTCTTCAGCAAACAAACACACACACTGCTATATCTGAAGTCACCAGGCACCCAGCCACCGTCGGGGCGGCGGGATCCAGCCCATAATTTGTAGTGTGAGTGCTACAGCAGCGTTGCCACAATATGATGAGGTCGTGAGTCATCTAACCACTGAAACCATCTAACCAGCCCCTGTACAGCTCAGAGGCTGGGAAGGGAACACACATGCACTCACGGGTTGGGGTAACTCTTTTCCCCGTGCTGCCCGGAGAGCAGGCGGCTCACGGGAGCCCCGGCTCGGCAAAGCCGGCTGCCGGCACCAAGCCTCCTGCCGCGGGAGGTGCCGGGTGCCTCCTGCCATGGAGAGAGCAGAGCAAGCAGCAAACGCCTCCCCTGCCCCGGGACGCATCGCATTCGGCAGGGGAGAAGCATGGACTCGGCGTTGGTTTGCAGCGACGCTTTGCCGGCGGGCTCCTGCCGAAGGACGGCTGCGCGGGGCCGGGGCTGAGCCATGCAAACCCTGGTGCTGCCAGCCCCGGCGCAGGCACAGGCCCGGGCAGCGCGTGCCGGGGAGCTGGGGACGGGCGAGCAGGGCAAGCATCACCTCCCGCTCGTGCCTCGCTCAAAACGAGCTCCCCAGAAAGTTGTCAGAGACGGCAGCTGGAAAACACGCCGGAGAAATCCCGCTGCCAGCTCTGCCACCGGCCCAATTACAGCCCCGTCCTTTGGGGACATTTGCAAACAAAACAAAGAAGATGAAAGATTAACGCGCCGCTCTCCTGACAGCCACGAGTTCGGCTGTGATCCATCCCCACCTCTGGGATACGTGGCAGATATTATTCATTGTTCCTGGCTCGCTTGTCACCGATCAGCGCTCCAGCAATCAGGGCTGAGAACTAGCGGAAGCTCACAACTCTCCGCCGCAACTCGCCTGCAGATTTGTCAGTTCGCTAAAGACCCAAATTACACACGTTCACGAAGCCCCATCCGCTGTTAAAACCTGAACGCGTTGCTGCCGCGATTAGAGATTCACTGCGGTAATTATGTTAATGTTGATGTGCAGACGGATAACTGGCAGCAAGGAGTTGTTCTGAAATGTCTATTTATAGTCAGGGGGAAAAAAAAAAATAAACCTTGCCATCTCCAGGCAAACATATGGGCTACCAAGGCAGACAAATTAAGTGGGAGAGAAAAGGGGAAGAAGAAAAGGCAGTCGGAGTCAGGCAAGCCCTGGGAGCCAGAGCCTGCTCAGCTGGTTCCCACGGCCTGACGCTTGCAGGGAGGATGCTGTTGGGGGTTGGCACCTCGGTGGCACCCTGTGCCCGCGGTGCCACCACCTCCCAGGGCTGCCCGTGCCCTCAGGGAGGCCAGGCTGGGTGCCTTGACCCAAGCTCACGCTGCCAACCAGCCTTGTTCTGCCCCAAAACCAGCCCCCGGGCTGCGGAAAGGCACCGGGGCTGCGGCAGCTGAGCGCGGGAGCTCACGGGGAGCGCGCTGGGTGCCCTGGATCTCCAGAGCACCCTGACCCCACGCTGCCGGGACCATCGCACCTTAATCGCTCCCTGCGTAAGGGGAGATGGCAGCACAGCCGCCGCAGCGCTGCGGGGAGGGTTGTGAGCCCTCGGGCTGCCCCACGGCAGCGGCGCGCGCTGGAGAGATGCTGGCGAGGCCACCGGCCCCACGCCGAGCGTCGCCGAGCTCGGTCGTGACACCCCTTGCGCCTCCATCCCACGGGGAAAACCGGAGCGAGCGATCGGGGGGGGCGGCAGCGCCCCAGCTCTGGGCACCCCCAGAAACACAATCCTGGCATCTGCTTCCCACGGCGCGGTGCTGAGCGTGGCACAGACAATACCGTATTCGCCAGCTCTCAGCAGGATGCGAGATTTAAATTTTTAGCTGCGTGCTAAATTACATGGGCTGTCAGTCAACTCTTTGAGATGTTTTGAGTAGACAGATTTATACAAACACTCAAAGCTCAGCAGACCCAGCGCAGTATCTTTTATACCAGGCAAGGAGGAAATAAATCACCGCTCCCCTTCCCCCTCTTCCACCACGCTGAAATTTCTCCCAGACATCTTTCAAGCAGGATCACAGAAATTTTTATTTACCGTGGAAAAAAAACAAAAGCCCCAAAGCACCAGGGGATTGCTCCTGTCCTTGACTGACGGGCCACCCAGCCCCGGCAGGCTCGGCAAGGAGCAGCCAGCGTGCCGCCAGCATCCCTCGCCTGGCACGGCTGCACACATCCTGCCCAGCCCCGCAGCACCGTCCTGGGAACCTCGAAATTCACCGGATGAATAATCACGGGCAGCACCCCGAGACCCCCAGCCGCTCCGCTCCAGCACGACCACCCAGGACGCCAAGGAAAGTGGGGATGGAAACAGAGATCGGGGTGGTGATGGGCGTGGGAGCGAAGGGGTCACTGCAGAGGCTCTTATCACACCTGAAAACGCTGCTTTTTTTTTTTTTTTTTTTTTTTTTTTTTTTTTTTTTTTTTTTTTTTTTTTTTGCCTTTTTTCTTTTTTTTAACTGATGCTCTTAAATTCCTGCAGGCCGGCCCAGTGCGCCCTTCCAGACACAGCGCTATAACATGCCATTAGAAAAACAAAGTGCTTTCTCCACTTGATAGCCGGCCTTTTATTTTTGGAACTGATACATGCAATCACAGTAGCATGGCCCCAGCAATTAGGAAGAAAAGTACTTTTCTTCTCCAGGCCCAATTACCCATCCTGTAATTGACATAATTATTATCTTTCAGTTTTCTAATAATATTTATTGAACACTACAAATTCTCATTCTCAGCGAAGCTGCTCTCGGAGCACAGCAATTTTCCGAGTCCTGACGGGGTCCGTGCTGGAAGGAGGGATCGATACGCTCTTCAGCAGAGCCCTCGCCCGGGGGGAGAGGGGCTTCCAGCACGAGAGCTGCGCTGGAGGGCTCGGGGCACGGCTGGCACGGAGCTCCCGTGCCCTCCAGCCCAGCGCATGCCTGGGACCAGACCCCGGCTCAGCAAAGGAGCCCCCGGACCCCCCAGGGAGGGGAAACAGCATCCCCCCTCCCGCAGCTCGACCAGGAGCTCCTTGGGGACGTCCCCACGCAGGCACGGAGCCCATCCTCCTCCTGCTGACAGCCCCTTTCTCGACAGCCAGACAAGCACCGAAATACGCATCGTAGATTTAGCATATTCCCATATTCTGGAATGACGTAGTGGACAACAGGCCAGTTACAAGCCCTAAAGGTCTTGAGGGCAGGAGGGAGGGGAGAGAAAATAGCTAGTGCTAGTCGTAAGGAAAACATGCATATTAATTTAAAACAGGAGTTAAAAAAAAATATTAATTTTAATTTTATTTTGACTGCCTCAGGGCCGCTGTACCATATGCACAGACAAGTTATGCAGAATTCCTGCATGGAAATGTGCTTTGCTGGCTCCTCTGTGTTTATCATCACAACCAGAAAAATCTGCCAGGCTCTTCCCTTCCTCCCGGGCTGTCCGGGAGTGGTGGCTCGACCCAGCCGACCCAGGCAGGAACGGCTCTGCAGGACAGCCCCGGCTTCTCCTGCGCCTTCCCGCCAGCGCGGCCGCGGGCGATTGACCGGGGTTCGGAGCCTTGTTTACCCCCCGGGTTGAAGCGAGCCTCGCAGCGCGGGTTCGGCAGGCAGGGAAGGGTTTAGCTGAACCGCAGAGCACCCTCCCTCGCCCGCTGCGAGCCTGGTTCCCCGCCAGCGCTCCCCGACAGGCTCTCCGGTGTGGGGATGCTGTCCTGACTCGCAACGCCGCGAAACGCCGGGGCCGAGCGCTCCGCCACCGGATTAGCAGCGCTCCCCTTGGACGGCTGCTCCCACCCAGGAATCCCAGAGAGGCTTCCAGGCTGCATCCTATATCCCAGGGATAAAACCTTCCCAAGGAAGCACAGCAATAAGAGCAAAGGGACCTTGCTCAGTGCTGGGAGCCCCGGAGCTCAGGCAGGGACTAGCTGCCCTCTCCCCAGGAGGGACGGGGACCCCCCAGCTTCCCCCCGGCACCGCCTGGGAGCAGCATCCGCATCCAGCTTGCCAGGAATTGCCTTCTGGCATCCCCAGCTCAAATCACTGCAGGGGCCATGGTACACAGTCACACCCTGGGCTACGGCAGGGTCCGAACACAGGTGAAGACCCCACAGCCAGGTACCCTGGGGTTTTTTCACCAGTTCTGGTAAATATCTACAAAAATCAAGCCCTGAAGAGATTCAACCACAGACACACCAGGAAGCCAGGGACAAAGCAAAGCCCGCAGAGCCTGTGGCCTTGGCTGGCAGCTCATCCTCCGAACCACCCACCTCCTTCAAACCCACCCTTTTGAGCCGCATCCAGAAGCCAAAGGTCTCTTCCAGCCTTTTGAATCTGACGCATCAGAACATATTATTCTAACCACAGCTTTTTCTTGCATAATCTAGATTATTTATGGTCATGATCTCCTAATTGTCCCAGTTATCTGATAAGCCGATGCAGGGGCGGGGGGTGGGGGGCCGGTCAAAGTGTTTCTTGGCAGCAGCTGTGTTGAGCATCAGATGCTGCTTTTGGAAAGTCCTCGCAGCTGGAGGTGATAACGGCCCGAGATCCTGCCCTCAGCCCTGGGGAGGCTCAAGGGGAGGGGAAACACCCTTGAATTCACTGCAATGAAAATTTCTCAGACAGAGATTGCGAAGATGCACCCGAGACATGAATCAAGTTCTCCCATTACCCCCTCTATAGACGATCGCCACGTAGAATTGAACAAGCATGGAAAAAATGCAGCCTTAATCTTTTCCTAAGCTGCTTTTTAGGACTAACGTTACTGCTCGTGCTAATGTCACCCTCGGATCATCACGGTGGCTCCAGCAACCCTCCCTGGTAGAAAAGCCAGGGCTATTTTGAGGAGCAATCTCACGTTTCCTGCTCCGCTGCGGTCCAGGGGGATCGTGGGCAGGAAAAACACGGGCAGCATCTGCCGCCGGGTGCCCCACGGCCGGGAGCGCGGCAGCGCGGGGGCACCGGCTCGAGGGAGGCCGGGGTGGGTTTGGTCCTCAGGAGATGCGTTGGGATGAGGCTGGGTCGAGAGCGTGCCCCACCGATCCCCTGGGCGAGCCCAGCCGAGCATCAGACCAGAGGACACTTTGCTCGCGCTGCTGCCCTACCCAAAGCAGACAATGCCCTCATTGTATTTAAATCTGATTCATTTCATCTAGAGGATAAAATTAGAAAATCAACCTAATTCCCAGGAGCCTTGTTAAATCAATACAACATACATCAAGCAGGCGAGGCACAATGCGAGGCTGAGATAAAATTAGAATGAGTCCCCCTGGGTGGGTTGATATCAGCTCTACATTTCAGAATTGGCAGGCACTTTTGCATAATTTATCAATTACAAACAATTTAATTCATCCAGAATAATGAGTTGCAGGGCAGCTTTTGACGACTTAAATGGCAGGGAGGCTGATGGCTGCAGTGGACTTCAAGCAACGCCCGCTGGCTTGCGCAAGGCGAGAAAATCAAGTTATCCCAGGGGCAGGGGAGGGCAGGGGGCCAGCGGGTGCAGATGCTCCGCTCCCCGGGGCACGGCGTCCCCACGGGGTGCTTGGGGACCCAGCCCTGCAAAGCGCCGTCCCAAGCGGGGCCTCAGAAGATGCGGATGCTAAAGCGGAGATGACTCTGCTGCAGGCGAAGAGACAAATGGGACACAAGGTAGGGAACATGAAAACGAAATCCAAGGAACATGAAAACGAAATCCAAGGCTTCCCCACCGGCACCCTGGAGCCAAGAGCTGCAAGCGCTCCCAGCACTATCTTGCTGTCCCAGAAAGGGAAGCACAAAAAAGGTTAAGGGTAGGTTATTTGAAAGAACAGAAGTGATAAAAATCAAAAGCATTTCTTCTGCCGAGAGGGAGGCTTTCGAAGGTTATGAAGCATTTCCTTCCTGCAGCCCTCTTTTGTTCCTCTGCCCATTGCCCCGGCGGGGCCGGGGGCCGGGGGCTCGCTGCGTCCCAGAGCCCCGCTCCCTTCCCACAGCAAACAATGGGAGCTGCGCCGGGGGGGCAGGTTTAGCTGCACGCCAGGAATGGCCCCCCCTTGGAAATGCCTTCTTCCCCCCATATTTCCCCCACCATTGAGCACCCGGATCCTGCTCGCTTGCTTTAACGCTGCCTCGCACTGATATTAAAGCCAAGAAGTTAAGTGGTGCATAATTATGGCATTGTAGTTGCTAATTATAATCCCACAATGAAATCAGTGCTTTGCGATGAAGGCCGCAAAGACCTGATGGTTTGGAGCAGGCTCATTTCTAACCCCTCAGAATTTCTTGTGAAAGCAATGAGAACTTGCAAGGAGGCTTCAGAGAAAGGGAGAGGCTAATAAAAACACCCCTGCAACCCCATTAACCTCCTTCCAGACAGCGTGCCCGGGAAAACTCGCTTCACAGAGCCTTTTACGAAATAAATGTTACGGAGCCGGCGCACGGCCCATCGAGCATCCCGGCACAGCCGAGCCCGGCACGACGCGCGCGGCTCCGGGTGCCGATCAGCCCCCTGCAACTGCTTGTGGCGAAGCAGACGCACGGCCCCCCTCTCCCCGCCTTTTCAGCCTGGATCCATCCCTATCTGTTACTCTCCCTCTCTGTAGCCGCCTAATAACACTGTCCGCTTTATATCCTAGGTACGTGATTTATTAGGTAATTTGTTTCTTCGCTGTGGTGCTGGCCTGCTTATCATCCGTGTAATGGGATGATGGAAGTGCAAGCTATAGACACCAGGCATTAAAAGCTAGGCAAATATGACCCATCTAAACTTGATGGCCAAAAATCGATTCGTAGCAATTTTTGTGCTTTTGGCTTGCCTGAGAAAAGAAATATAAAAAAAAAATACCAAAATTGCAGCGATGCACCGGGGGCTGACTCCTGGATGAAGCGGGATGGAGGAGGGCGCCGGGATGCTGCCGAGCCTGGCAGTGGGGTCGGTCCTCGGCCAGCCAGCGAAGAGCCCCAACGCAGAGGGAGCTCGGCCCGGGTTCTACCCCAACCCATTCAGCTGCTCCCCTGTTTAAACGAGCCCGGGAACCGTGCGTGCACATGGCCCGGGACTCATCTTAATTAAACCCAAACGCCTGACGGCTTCTGCATCGATGTTCCCTGCTTCGCGGTGGGAGCTTGGTGCCTGCATCTCCCGGTGGGAGGGAGAGGGCAGGGATGGGCGGCGTGCGGACGGGGCACAGGGGGGGCTGCGGCTCCTTCCCGAGGACGTGTCGTGTCCCCCGTGCTCCGGGCCAAGCCATGGCAACCTCAGCCATCCCCCGAAGGGTCCGCAGCGGGTTACTCCGGAGTAAATGGGGCACTCATTAAAGCCCAGGCTAGAAACCACAGTGTGCTCTAATTCACGCTGCAATTTATATTTATTAAGGTAATTAACCAGCTCAGGTAGCTGTGCTGGTGAGCAGCGTGAATCACCGGACTGGGGAGCAAAACCAGGGCCAGGTGTCTGCAGTGGGCTGGGGTGCAGCCGAGGACCCCCCCAAGGCTCCCTATTTTATCACCTCCCTGCCTGCCCCGGTGTCTCTGCCACCGGACCGGGGCATCGGACCGGGGCATCCCACCGGAGCAACAGCCGAGCGGGAGAGGGCCGCCATCCACCGCCTCTCCGCCGGCGATTGCAGCAGCCTTAGCCAGAGCAATACAGATGCAAGACAGATTGGGAAGCTCCGGCAAGGCCGGGGCGTCGAGCTGCACCCAGGATCTCCCACACTGATAACCATCGCTGTCAGGGCGTGTAGGACATTAACAACTCAAAGGGGATTAGGAGGGATGTGCCGCTGGATCCAGGGATGTGCGCAGAGCTCACCCGCCGCTCGCCCCGCCGCCGCTGGCAGGCCGGTTTTGTTTTCGGGAGGTTTGGATGTACTCCTGGCGATAAGGATCTGCCGCAGCCCTCGGTGAGGCAGCCGGCACGCCCTCCCCGGGAATGGCCCCGCACCTCCATTCTCAGCTCCCCCAGCCAAGGCACCGCTGGAGCAGCCCGGGGGTCGCCCCGGCTGCCCCTGCCTCCAACTTTTGGGTTTGGGTCTTGGGTCCACCCAGAGGCGGGGGGGTCTCCAAGCACCAGCGCAAGGGCAGGATGAGCTGGCACGAATGGAAAAAACATTAATGAAGCCAACAAGAAGAACCCAAAGTTAATGAGCAGGCTGGAAATCATGAGCCAAAACCTGTTTTGGCTGGGGGTTGCCGCCCTGACGTGCCAGACGAGCGGCGAGGCCGGGAGCTCCGGGGGAGGAGGATGCTGCCCCAGGGGCGCTTCGGAGATGAAACGGGGTTTTGTAAATACGCGTCTCTACCCAGGCCTGGAGAAGGGCTGGTTGGGGCCGGGATGGCGCAGCCGCTGCTCCCCCGGGAGCAGCACCCAGCTCCAGCCCGGCTCGCCCTGACTCACGCCGCTCCTCTCCCGCGGTGTGCACCCGCCGAAGGGTACCCGAAACCCGCCCGCCGCTCTTTTCTGCCCGGCCTGATGCTGCTTTGCACGCCTGAAAAACACCGGGGAAGAAAAAGGGAAAGTAAAATCTGATTTCAGCACTTTCTGCTTTTCTTTTTTTTTTTAACTTGTTATTATTTTTATTAGCCTCTCTGCTTTGGCTGCGGGGCCTCTCGGAGAGAATGGAGCGTCGCGTGGGTGTTACCGGCTGCTGGCGCTTACCCGGCTTCAGAAAGAAACGCCAATTACTAATTTCATGGAGATAAGCCATTCTGAAGGAGGGGAGAAAAAAAAAAAAATCTCCCAGCTTTGAAATGCGAAAGGCGCCTTCATTTATTTCTTTCTTTATTTCCGCGACGGCTCACGGGGGTGCGGGGATTGCTCAGTTCGGTCCCCAGACAGAGGGATGGGAACAGCACCCAAGGGGCACCGCCGGAAGATGGAGTTAAGATGTATATGTCTGTATGTTCACACGCACACGTGACCCTGCGCCGATGCGGGTCCTGCATCGAGCTGGATGTGTGCCCGGCCAGCCCCGGGGCCGGCGCGGGGCTGCCGAGGCTGGAGGGGCCGCGGCCGCAGCGTCCCATCGGCTCCCACCCACCCGCTCCCCGCCAGCACGAGGCGATGCCCACCCAGGCTCCTGCCTGCCATCCGGCTCCCACAGCCCCGTAAACACCCAGGGCATGGGCCGGGGAGGGAAAATAATAGCGCATGGAATTAATCTGGGTGTAGTTTGCATTTTTATTGCTCTAGCCTCAGATTCCAACCTACAGAAAGGTTTCAAAAAGGATTAGATGCCATAAAACCTTTAATAATCCTCCCACATCTTACGTTTAATTATTGTTTTTATACATGCGGAGCCAACACGCCTGCAGCGAGCAATCAAGTATCACATGCCACTCCTCCTGCATTTCTCCTCTCCCGTGTGTCTCCGGCGGTATTAAGCCAGCACTCGGTTTTCCACAGCTCATCCCTGCGATGACTGGGAGCTCTCCTCCTCCCCCAACCCACTCCTCCCCCAAAACACGGCCCTATATAAGCACATCCCGGGTGCAGTCGGAGCGAGCGTGCCACCCGGGGAAGGCACCCGGTGAGGGAGGGGACATGGGTGCCACCGCCGTGCAGCTCCTGCGGTGGGAGCTGGGACCGGTGCCGGATGGGTGCGTGGCCCCCAGCGGGCTCCGGCACGGCGTAGTGGAGGGGGACGCGTTCACCGTCCTCACCAGAGCCACTGCAATCACACTTGGCTGGGAATTAAAAAAAAAAATCCTCGTCTCCAATTATAAACCGCCTGTTTGGAAGGAACATTTTGTCGCTAATTTGGTGCCATCAGAATTGTTGCTGTTTCTTCGGGGAAAAAAAAAATCAGACCTTTTAATCATTTTTTTTTCACCTCAAGTGCTTTTCCTTAAGCCGAACAGCCGTGGAAAGGTTTCATCTGTAAGAAAAGGTTAAGAGTAAAACGCAGCCCAATCGCTTTTTTTGGTAGGATCTTAGAGGATCCGTTATTCGTAATAAACCATTTAAAAGCACCCCCAGAGCACCCACGGCGCTGCTGAGAGCGGGCAGCTCGGCTTTGCACCCTGAGCAGCGGCTGTGGGGACCGCGCCGGTGCCTGGTCCGTGGGGACACGATAGCGGTGTGTGCCTGGTGCTGCTCGGGGCCACGGGGAAACGCTCCTGCGTGGCCCCGGGGCTGCTCCGGGAGCTGGACACGGGGACTGCGGCATCGGATGTGGGTGAACAACTCCATCGCTGCAGACTCTGCTCCATTAGGCTCCCAGTGTACTGGTTTATTATTATCATTATTATTATTATTATTATTGCTACTACTGCTATTGTTGTTGTCGTTGTCATTGTTATTATTGTTATTACTGTTATTGTTAGCGTTATCGTAAGTGATGCTTCCCCCGATGGCCTGCAGTGCGGCTCAGTGGGGGAATGATTTTTGCCCAGTTATTTCGGGGGGGGGGAACCAGCCGAGGCCAGAGCGGCTCTGCCACTCCCACGCCTGCTGCTTCTCCCCTGGGACAAGTCAGGGTTTTCCAGCAAGACCCTGTTTCTTTAGGAATTTTCCCCAGTTTGACCCTGGCCCAGCGGTGAGCTGGGACGGCCCCAGTGTGGGCTCCCCCGGTCCCTTCCCAGGGCCGGGAGGATGCTCAGGAGCAGACACCCAAAAGCATCTGCAAGCACGGCCCGGGCAGGCATCGCAATTCCCTCGCGTGCACCGAGCCCCTGGTGCAGGGAGCAGCCGATGAACATGGTAGCGCCGGCCGAAGCAGCACGCGAGGCAGGGCTGTTCATATCTGTGCGATGGCCGAGGGCAGTGGGAGGCAGATGAACCGTTAACCACATTCCTAAACACCCGCAGCTTGCCATGGGATGGATTAAATGAAAAATGTAAAGGAAAAGTGTTGCCTGAGCTCAGACCCAGGCGGGGAGCCCAGACCCTGGCCGCTGCAGAGGTGGGGACGAACATGCCAGCTCCGTGGCCATTGCAGCCGGCTCGGGGACCGCAGTGCCAGCGGGACGTGGGCTCGCCCCGTGCTGTCCACGCCCAAGCTGCTGCGACCCCGCAGGGCAGCGCTGGAGTTTGGGGTTCGTCCAGCCAGCAGCACCCATGCCACGGCACCGGGCAGCACCGGGGCACTCACCGACACCACAGCATCGCGTCCCTGTCCCCTGCACCGCAGCGATTATGCTACCCCCGAGGTTGGTCTTGCTGTCACAGGCGGAGGCAGACGCAGTCCCAGCCGCCAAGACCGAGAGACCCGGGCTCAGGTTTAGGTCCAGCGACAGCCCTGCGCTTCTGGGCTGGACCCCGTGTCAACCCCCCCAACCCCCTCCCCAGGCCGCAGCAGGCAGAGGTCCGGCGCTGTCAGCCTCCAGATCAGAGCGGGCAGGAGGCCTCTGCGGGATGCAAGCAGAGCTCTGGGTGAGCTGCTCTGACCCCTTTAACCTCTGAAAACATCAAAAGTTTCAATTATTCCGTGTGTGACTCATTTCTGATGAAGACTTTTCTCAGCAGAAGCTCAATAGGTGGGACAGGCAGGCACCCAGAGCTGCTTTTTCTACCTCTCGAGACGAAGCTGTGCAGCATCAACAGGGCCAGCAGAGCCATCTCGCGGGAGGTGACTTTGGTCTCATTTGGGAGGATGCTTCGACCCCACCGACACCGGTGGCACGAGGAGTTAAGGGGCCGGTGCCCGGAGGAAACCCCCCTCAGCTGGGGACGGAGGGGACAGAACAATCAGTCGTTTATTTTGGTCAGAGGCGGCGTCCCATTAAAATACGGCCCTCCAAGCTGTGCGCATATGGCAAAAACCAGAGCACCCGGCTACCGGCCAGACAAAGGGAGCCTGTGCTCCAGAGATGTTTTATTCATGCGCAGCCTTGAAGCGCAAACAAGCCCGGCTATTCTGCTGCCCTGGACTCCACGCAGCCCTGCCTTTGTGCTCCGGGGCTCCAGAGACGGAATTGCAAAGAGGGTCTGGAGTGGGAATTGCAAAGAGGGTCTGGAGTGGGAATTGCAAAGAGGGGCTGGAGTCCTCCCGGCCATGTGGGACCTGTTGCTCCGCTGCCAGAGCGACTGCTCCCCCTCCACAGGCTTACGCAGAGCAGGCTGGTTCAGCACCAGAAATTGCAATTGCTTTTCCAATTTCGCTATTTTATTGCGCTCATTCGCCTGTCTGCTTCGTCAGAGTCGCAGGCTCCGCTCAGGACCAGCGCTTGGTCCCTCCATCGTTGCTGCCGAACCAAGCGTGGAGCATCTGTCCCCTGCGAGGACACGGGGACGGTCCCCTGCTCCAGTGGCAAGCAAAGGCCACTTGCAAACAAAGCAATAATAGAAGAGTCAGCCTTAGCCTCGCCCTGATCATTTCTAATTGAATATTAATACCATCTTGATCTTCCTTTAATGCCTCGTTTAATCTGAATGTTTGTCTTATTTTCGTTCCAGGCAGAGGATTAGCTGTCCTGGGCACACGTGGTGTCGGGCCACAGCTACTGCAAGCAGAGTTGGAAAGCTACTTCCATGGAGAAATAATTGCAAATTCAACTCTTGGAATCACTAGAAATGAAGTTAATACCCAGGCACCAGCGATTCGGGGTGCTCGGGGCAGGCAGGGTCTGCACCCATCCGCCCTGTGCTGCAGGGTGGCATCTCCCAGTCCTGCTCAGCGGGATGGAGCAGAGCTGACCTGTGGTGGGGGACACGGGCATCTTGGCGTGGGGGACATGGGCGTCTTGGGGTGGGGACATGGGCGTTTTGGGGTGGAGGACACGGGTGTCTTGGGGTGGGGGACACGGGTGTTTTGGGGTGGGGGACACGGGCGTTTTGGAGCTCGTGGAATAACTGTGCTAAAGCGCCTGCCCGAGGGAGGTAACTGCGCGCATTCGGAGCAGAGGTTGCACATCTGCCATTACGAGGACCGTAGATGGAGGTGGTACCAGACGTGATCACGCTGGGAGCTCAGGCCTTGCGCTGGGTGGTCCGGGCGGGCTGTCGAAGCTGGGGATGTCCCGTCCGATGTGCCAGCCCAGCGTGAGGGCGGTGGGGCAGTGGAGAAGGAGCAGACTTGGCAGCAGAGTGCATTTCCCACCAAGAAGCGAGGCGGGCAATGGTTGAGAGGTGCCACAAATCTCCAGCCCCATCTCCACCCAGCCCCAGGCTCCCACAGCGACTCAGGGTGGGGAAGACCCCATCGGCCATGGCAAAGCCAGATCAACCCCAGCATCCCAGGGCCGGCTGCAACCCATGCTCCTGTCCACGTCTGACTTCATTTTCCTGCTCGAGCCCTCGTTGTTCAGGATTCACAAAGGGGTGAACAGGCACCAGATGAAAATAAGAGGGTGAAAAAAACAAAAAAATACCTGCGATGCGAACGGGTGGCCCTGTGCACCTCTGTTCCCCCTGCAGAGCAGGGATCAGCCGCCCACCATGGCCACACCGTGTGCTCCTCCCAGCACGGTCCCGGGCTCTCCAGCCCGCACCGTCCTACCCAGCTTCTCCAGGAACACGCGCAGCACCGCAGCCACTGAAGGACGTTTGGTAACGCGTGAGTAATGGGCCGGTTTAATCCCTTCCAAAATCGCGATAACCCCGAAGGATGTACCAGTCGAGGAGGACGTTAGCATGGAAGCCGTGCAGCAAGCAGCGCTGCTGCCAGAAATACCAGAGGAATTAGCAAATTGGGTTGCAGCTCTCAAGTGAAACCATTTATTGAGGATGGACTGTTCCCCCTTGTAATCCTCTGTCATCAGCACTCGCTGCGAAAATTTAACTGTGTCAGACTAAGGCGGCGTGGTCAGCCCCAGGGCTGGTTCTGTGGGTAGAAAGACTCATTCATTGCCCAACGCTATTTGCAAGTCAAGTGTATTTCTTTCTTCGTGTTGTAATTGCTGAGGACTGGGAATGCCTTACTAAGCAGCGAGCGGCGGCGGGTGTCTGGTGCTGAGGTGTGCCGAGCTCACACCGATCCCGTCCCGCTGGCTTACCTCCTCCCACTGGACACCCGATTGAGGGAGATGAAGCCAGGCGTGCCAGGGCTGCGGCGCCTTTCTCCGTGTCACAGCGAAGGTGGCAGCCGCACGGACCTGCTCAGTCCCCTCCATCGTGCCCTCCGCCGCGGCGGCCCAGGGAGCGGCTCTGCCGAGGAGCGATGCCCTGCGCAGCGCAGGGGTGATGGACCCCGCATGCGCCTGGATGCTCTAAGGAGGGGGACACCGAAAAGATCACGTAACCCGCTGTGGGTTTAGTGTCGTCAGGGCTAACAGGACAGAAAGCTCGAGCGAGTCTGCTGCTCGCCCCCTCCAAAGGGACCGGCAGGAGCAGCCTGGCCAAGGAGAGCCGCACAGGGAGGCTTACCACTCCTAATATTTATTTGAGGGACACTAACATGGGCAATGCTTGCAGTATATAAAGCAGCTGGTGACTCAGAAAGCAGAGAGAGAAATTCCTCATGGCCTTGCCAATGCAGGTAGCAGGAAAGCCACCCCGAAAGGAAAGGGATAAATGAAAAACTGTGCTGCAACTGCCCCCAGAGCTCCCTGTTATTTGTTGGGAAAACAAACTTGGTGAAGAAGGAAGCTTAGAAAGAAGGTGTAGCAACTCCCAGGCGAGGGAAGCTTTGGCCTCCAGAGCCGGGAGCATGAGGAGTTCACCTGGGGTTATGTCAGCCCCGGTGACACACAAAGCTTCTCCCTTCAGCGCTCGCGCTTGCGTGCCAACCTATCGCTTTGGCCACGGAACTGTACCGCATCCCAGCCTCCTCTCCGGGATACCGCACGTCTCTTCCTCCGACCGCCTCTCGATGTGCAGCTCTTTGGAAATTAGTTGCCCTTCTCCTTGGGCTTTTGATGTACCCCGGGAGGAGGGTGCACGGCAAGCATTGCTTCACCGCTGTTTGTGCAACCTCGCTGCAGATCCCTTCTTATTCACGATGGTATCTTGCCACTTGACATGCATAATAGCTCAAAGGTACCGTTGACTACATTTTTCCAGCTCTTTGATGTGCTAGCGATAACTTGTTTCTGTTTCGCAGTCATTAAGCTAGGTGGAAATCATTACACCACGTTAAACGTGGGGTTTGTTCTTTAATCAGCGTTGTTCTGGTTCCAGGCTCGGTGTTGCAACCTGTCATACGTGGAAAATATCCTCTTAACCCAGGTTAACAATTTTGGAGGAAGCGAGCACAGCTTAACAGAGTTTCTCCAAGGTCAGAGATCGAGGACCGCGTCCTCCCAGGCGACTCCAGCATCCCGGGAGGGTTGCAGAGCTCCCCGGCAGCTTGCACCCGTGCTGCCGGTTGTGTGCGTTGCAGAGCTACCCGCAGCATGGGAGGCCTCCGCTCACGGCAGACACACAGGTGCATGCCAAAGCTGCCCAGAGCAGACCCTATGCATCCACCTGGCAGCATTCACTTGAAGTTTTAGTGTCCCATCAGTGAAACTAGACTACGCGGGCCGCTCCTTGGGTCAGGCCTGGGCTTGCAGGGTGCATATTTTTGATGGCGGTTCTGCAGCCCCCAGCCACAGCCAGGCGGTTCCTGCCCTGTAAAAGCCTTTTGCTGCTCAAGAAGGGGATGCCCAACCCGGGCAGGCCTTCTTCTAACACGGGTCACGGTGTCTCACCACCCCTCTGCATTAACCACCCGTACTGGCATGGCACCAGCACTGGAAAATCGTTCAAAGGCAGAAGGGGGAGAGGGGAGGCACTCCCTGCCCTGCGCTTTTCCGATCACCCCTCTGGACGCAGCACCCGATGGGTCAGCCTGATGCTGCACAGAGCTGGGAGCTGAACACGCGCATCCCCGCAGCCGACACGAGCATCACGCGCTGCTCACAGAGCGCTCTTCCCGGCGCTAATAACCACGTATGGCTTCTGAGAATGATTTTCTCAGGGAAGACTGATCGGAGGGAGGCTGGCCCTGGTGATGGAGGGATGCGTCTCAGGTCCGCTCTCCCCTGCAGATGCTGCGGAGCTCAGCCAGCCACGCACGCATCAAACCATCAGCACGTGGCGGCTGGGTTAAAGCCGGACAACATGGCTGGGGATGCCGGCGACCAACAGCGCATTGGACCAGCTACACACTGCCGTGAGCACAGCCAGCTCGTTAGGAAGCGGCTCCTGCCAGCGAGGCGAAGCAGCCGCTTTGGTCCAAACCCTGCAGCCTGTTCCCTCCACGGCTGCGGGAGCTGGGCACAGCCACCCGTGGGCTGGAGGGATGCGCTGGTGCTCTGGTGGCTGTGGGAGACCTGCCTCAGGGTCCGCCCGGACCTTACCGGTGTGTGGCTTCTGGGCGGGTTGGACTTTCTCTTCATTGTCCTGCAGCAAAATGAGGCTGCGAAGGGTGGAAGGGACCTGGCGCTGCAAGAGGAAACCTCGGGAGCAAGGAAGGGCCACGGCGAGAGGGTGCTTTGGAGCAGGGAGCACCGTGCCGTCAGGAGGCAGAGCAAAGCATCGGGGCTGCAGCCCACGGTGGGGTGCAAAATGGCCAGTGAGTCCCCCCCAAGGTGAGACCCTGGGGACACCCCGGGGACAGGCTCGCTCCCCAGGAGCCCTGCAGGAAACAGCAGAGCCCTGAGCACTCGTCTGCAGAGGAGCTGCCATCCGCAGAGCCGGCAGTGCCAGAGCTGGCCTGGAGCTGGCTCCGTGCACCGCGGCCGGAGCACAAAGACCCCCTGCAATGTGCTGTCCCCAAACGTGGCCATCAGGGTCACGCGCTTGCTGCTGGTAAAGGTTAAGGATGCACCAAGGGCAGGAGGAGCGTGCTGCGGCACGCACCCTGCACCGTGTGGGGCAAGGACAGCGCTCCCGGGCGCAGGGGCACGGCAAAGGCGTCTCACACAAGCGAGGAGGTGCGTGAAAGGAGGGGACGTGGAGCCTGGGAGGGGCTCCCCAAAAAGAAGAACCCCAGCAGCTCGCAGGAGGGAGCCTGGCAAGCGGCAGGCTGTGCTCTGCGCAGAGCCCCTCGAAAGCCAGTGTGGTTTTCAAATGAAGGCTATATTTGTTTTGCAAAACCTCAAACCACCCCTCCGAAGAGTGTATGACAGAGACAAGTGAAAACGGGAAAATCTTTGCCCGTTAACCCCTTCGTGCCAGGGACCGCGGTGGGAACAGGCCGCCCGTGCCAAGGACAGGGCCGGCAGAGCCCGGCTCGGCCGCCCACGCCGAGAGGCCGCCAGCAGCTGCTGCTTTGCTCACGTTTGCCTTTCACACTCATTCGAGGGCTTTGGCAAGCGACGATTCGGTTTCGTTTCCTGCTTTCTTGCAGTCTCGGCATGTTTAATTTGGCCGCCCGTGTTTTGCGACATGAAAGCCTTGGCTATAAATACATCGCCCCATGTCTCTGAAGGCTTTGTGGTGTTTTCCTGCCTGCGCTCTTCACCCCTTTGGGAAGGTCGGGAGCTGGGAGGAGCATGCCGGAGCCAGCTCCGGTGATGCCGGCGGAGCAGCTCCCTGCCCGGGACAGCCCTCGGTGCACAGCTTACAGCACGAGGCCGCCGGCCCCTCCAGAGCCCTGCTTGACTTACAGATGTTTATCACGGCCGATAAGGCTGTGCTTGCTCTTTGCACAAGAGGAAGGGGAGGTTTCTGCAGCGGTGAGCTGGTCACAAGCCTGGGGAGCAGCGCTGGGGGTTGTGGTGGTGCTGAACCCCTGGGTTAGCCCGCAGCGGTACTGCACCCCAAAGGGCTTTGCCGTGGCTCATTCCTGGAGGTCCCAAATACTGGCAGGACCTGCTGGCTGCAGACACGCGGCCAAGGTCCTCCCCGGGGCCGGTGTGCCCGGCTTGCCCTGCCGATGCTCCCGCGCCGGGCCGGGCAGCGTGCCACGCAGCGCCCACGCCAGGGCAAGCAAGCCTTGCGAAGGGTAAACAGGTATATGGTAGCAGCCCAATAATTATGGCCCTAATTCAGCAAAGCATCACCACTTATAAGGCACCTAAGCATGTGCTTAAAGTTAATTACATGCTTAAGGATCTTTCCTGAATAAGCATGGATTTAAGGCTGTGTTTGGTATCTCCTGTACTTAGCTGTGATTCAGCTAAACACCTACCCGGCCTCGTCGTTTCTCACAACCCCAAACCATCGTGATTTTCAGCTCCGGCGCTAGAAACCAAACATCTATGCACTTCTCTCTGCAGGCTTGCTTTGTAGATATGAAAATAAATATCCTTTTGATTCTTATAGCTTTGTTTTCCTGATACCACTTCCCTCCCTGCAAGCCAGCGACTTCCAGGCTGATTAGGAACTGGCTCTGCAGAGACCTCATGAAATGGCTTCTCTGACAGAATCAGACGCTTGGGGGGGGGAAGAGAGAGACAGAAAACGCCTCGGCAGAAACTGCCCGGCTGCAAGACGGCAAAGCTGAACTGGCCCCTTGCACGCAGTCAGTTTTTCCACTGCATTTGCATATCGCTGCTGTTTTCTCGCAGCCCGCACCCGGCTGCCTTTTCCTCCGCGCAGTTTCTGCTCAACAGTCGCGTGTGAACCAGAGCCGCGGCTGCCTGCGGTTTTCTCCCCGCCGGAGGTGCACCGCTGCGGCCGGGGGCCGGCGGCTGCAGGAACTCCTTCTGCCGCCCCGGCTGTGCCGGGGCCAGAGCCGCCGGCAGGACCCTGCACCCGTGACCGGGGGGAGGTCAAAGCCAGCCAGCAGCAAAAATTACTGTGGGTGCAGCTGGTAAATGATAAGAGGGGCTGGTTGGAACAGGCTGCCCCCGGGGTGGCTTCCGCTTTTAGCATCATTTCTTTAACAAATCAGAGCAAGCGTTTTCAAGAGAAAAGGATTTCAAAGCAAGCGGTTTGGGGGTTTTGCTGCTGAAATTCCCCAGGGAAACGTTCCTGGACCCAGAAAGCCCAGCAGAGCCACCCGGCCGCTTGATAATTTGGGCAGGCAGGGCCCTCGCCCGAGAGAGTCCAGAGACCTGCCTATAGTCTTGTCATTTTAGCCAGCGCTTGAAAGGCTTTGAAGGTTCTTTCGGTTGAGTTTCTGGTACAAATTACACGCTGTGGCGTGTGTGGCTCTAAAACACGGCTTCAAAACGGGATGCACCTCGCCAGAGGGGCTGGTTCTCCATTAGAGGCTCCTGCGCAGCCCCAGGCATGGCCCTGCCTGGCAGAAGGGCGCTGGGTGCCAGGTCCCTCCCTGTGCAGCTCCGTGCATCAGCTGCTCCATCACCTCGGCTCGGGCTCTTCCCACCCTCTCGCTGGCCACGGACTCTATCGGTGGGGCCACCATCCTGCATCTGATGGTGGTTCCTCCCTTAGACCAGCCGTTAACCCAGCATCCCTCACGGGAGCAGGCTGCTCAGGACCACGTGCTGCTGGGCTTTGAGTGCCTCCAAGGATGGATGGAGGTCCACAGCCTGCCTGGGCAGCCTCTTCCCGCGCTCAGCCACCCTCACCATCAGAAAATGTTTCTCCATCCCTGTCCTCCGCAGCACCTTCCACCTGCTCGGCAGAGCTAACCCCTCAGAGAGAGCCCCAGGTCTTCTTCAGGCTCCCTTCCCACCCGAGGGACAGCCACAGAGCCCGTCCTTCGGTGGGACAGCTCGGGGGGACACAGTCCCGCAGCCCTGAACGGCACCGGCCCCTCGGCACCGCATTTTGGACGCCGCCGCTCACCTTGCGAACGCGTGTGCCAGGGTCCTCCCCAGCGCTGACAGCCAGGAGCCTCTCAGAGCTGCAGATAAAGTTATCGTTAGCATCTATGAACAATAACAAACAATATCAGCTTCGTTCGTTGTTGTAGGCTGCGTTATTAGTGCTGGAAAAACAGCTCCCCTAACACCCTCGGAGCCAGCCCAGATTCATCTGTGTCTCATTAGCAGAGCCTTCCTTCTTTGTTTGTTCTGCTAAAATTAACTCTCCTCCTGGAAAAAAAAAAGAGGGAAGAACCACCCTCCTGGGCGCCCCATGTGCTCGCCACTGGAGCCGGCCTCTGCTCCCATGGGCTGCTCCGCTCTCCAGCCAAACGCGCGTCCCGGCACTGCTCTGCAAGGAGCTCTGCGAGAAGAGCGGCATCCCAAGAGGCAGAAGAGCCCTGGAGCACAGCTTGGGAGGCTGCCGCCCCCCTCTGCCGCTCTTCACTTCCATCGCCTCCCACCGCAAGCTCCCCAAAATGTCGCCGAGTCGCCTCCCCCTCCTCACCTCCCTGCCCCAGTCCCGCTCCTGACACGGACGTTTCCTCCCAGGGCATTTCTGTCCCCTGCCCCTTGCACCCCACAGCGCCCTGTGCCCAGGGCAAGATGCCCAGGAGCATCCCCAGGTGGCACCAGGACCTGCAGCACCCTGCCTGCACCTCCTGCCTG
The DNA here is from genome assembly GCA_013401315.1 of Balaeniceps rex. Lineage (NCBI taxonomy): Eukaryota > Metazoa > Chordata > Aves > Pelecaniformes > Balaenicipitidae > Balaeniceps > Balaeniceps rex. Next base: position 49,321 of record VYZW01043777.1, read on the forward strand.
CACCCGCTGCCTGCAGCCTGCCCCCGGCAGCGAGCAAAGCATGGTGGCGGTCACAGCGAGGGTGATGCATGGATGGGCTGGGCACCAGGGCGGGTTTCCCAGCGGGGTCCCGGCCCCACCATGGGTGACCCTGCCATGGGTGACTCCGCCATTCTCCTGGGAACGTGTCCCCGGAGCCCGGCCCTGCGGAGGCGGCACCGCCGCGGGCGTGCGAAACGCGGCTGGCCCGGAGAGGTACCGACAGCGGGGCAGGACGTGAGTAATTGGGGTAGGATGGGGCTTTCCCAGGCACAGCGCGCAAACCCAGGGATTTTTGTGTTTGCATTCACATCTACTTAACCCCGCAGATCGGTTAATGCTTTTGTAAAATTACATCTGTTACTCGTCAGGCTCAGCGTTTTCATTTCAAAGTTTTCAAAGCTGCTTGGATATTTATAAAACAAGCCAAAAAGAACCCAAAACCCCAGGGCCCAAACATTTCAGGTTTGTCAATCACAAAGGATCAAAAATAAATCAAATCTGCGGTCACAGACCTGCACAGGACCCTGCACCACCAGGACCGAGGTGCATCCATGGGTGCAGGGGGTCGGGGCTCTGGCAGAGTTTTCTAACTCAAGCCTTGAGCCAAACCTGCACCCGGCCAACACAAGGGGAGGTCTTCCTAAGCACTGGAGATGCTGCGGTGTGATTCAAGGGGTGAGCTGGGTCCCCATCCCCAGCTGAGCTGCGCGGAGTGCCAGGGAGATGGGGTGGGAAGGACACAAATGGCACCCAGGGACGAGGCACCCGATCTGGGCTCCCTCCACCGGGGTCAGCATCAGCACCCAGCCCTTCCCCAAGTGCTGCGCTTGACCCGCATCCCGGCACGGTAATAACGAGCGAGGCCGTAACGAGCGAGCTGTGCGGGTGGATGTGTCGGAGCAGGGCAGCATCCCTCGCTGAGCTGCGGGCGCTCGGCAGGAGCTGGGCAGTGCCGCCGTGAGCACCCGTGGTTTGGGCTTTGCAGCTTCTTGCAGCTCTCCCCTCCGCAGCGCTGAGCATCGCCCACCGCCCCGGCACCTGCTGTGCACCGGGGCCTGGGCACGCATCCCTGTGCCGCCCTCCCTCCCTCGTCCCCCAGCCCAGCAGGTAACATTACCAACTGACATAGGGACTTTGTGGGTGCCGAGGGACCCGTGGGAGCCAAGGGACCCGTGGGAGCCAAGGGACAGGGCTGTGGCGCAGCACGGCCGGCGAGGAGGAGCCCAAAGGCAGGGGCAGAAATGCACTGATGTGTTTCAAAAGCCAGCAGAGAGGGAAATCTCCGCAGGCACCATGCGCGCACCACGGTCCTGGCACAAATGCCCCTATGCTGGGCAATCTCCGCTGGAAATAGCTTTTCTCTTTGAGCCCATCGTCAGCATTCGCAGTGAAATGTGAATGAACCAGTGAAATGTGAATGAACCAGTGAAATGTGAATAAACCAGTGAAAAACCATAACAGCTAGACCCCAAGCAGCAGGTGAAGGACGAGCCCAGAGCTCCCGTGCCCAGCATGCGCCCACCCTGCAGGCCTGATCCCTGCTTAGGGGGAATGGAGAGCCAGACGCAGCGGATGCCGGGGGATGCTGTTCTGAAGGTTATAGGCCAGCAAGGATTTTCTTTTGTTTTTAAGTTTGTTGCTAAAATGACTAAGTGGCTTTGTTCTCATCCAGGTCATTGTCACAGGCGGGTTGGTGCTCCCAAGAGCCCGGCTCCGGTCTCCCAGTGAAGCCTGGGGACTGCTGCTCGACCCTGCGCAAGTTACGTGCCCAGCCTCCGGGCTGGCTTATGTCTGTGCCATGGAGACAGCACTGAGCTGCTCCGGTGTTGTATTTAGAAAGTGAAAAGAAAACAAAAGCTCTGCAGGCCTGATGCAGGAGCAGGACACCAGCATCCCCAGGGCTGTGCGAGGCAGAGACTGGAGCGCACTGGTCAGCAGCTGGGAGGTAACTGTGCTGTTTTGCTGCAAGAACGTGAAACTCTTTAACACAACAAGGCTGTTGAACAAATCCACCTGAGGCCGGCAGGTTCGGCGCTGGTTAGCCTTCCAGTTGAGCGACAATCGCAATTGATCCTGCTGGGAGGTTAAAATATAAAATAAAATCATCATTCTGGAACAGCGTGTTTCAGCTGGAGCAGCCTCGTGCCCATTAGCGGTAATTGAGCGACGCGGGGCTGTGCCACGGGAAGGCTGATTTCCGCGCGCAGCGGCAGCATGATTAGGGACGGCTTCAGCTCTGCCCACGGGGCAGAACGCCTCGGCCTAATTGAGAGAGAAACACCGGGGTTGGGGCAGAGGGACGCTTTACCGGCGTCCCCGGCGAAGCCACGGGGAGCTGTGACCAGCAGAGATGCACGAGCGCACCTGAAACTGCGGGGACTTTGGGAGGGGTCGGCATGGCATGACATGGCACGGCATGGCACAACACGGCACGGCACAGCATGGCATGGCACGGCATGGCATGGCACAGCATGGCACGGCACGGCACGGCATGGCACGACACGGCATGGCACAGCATGGCATGGCATGGCACAGCACGGCATGGCATGGCACAGCACGGCATGGCATGGTGCATGCACAGGGCTCACCAGGCACGGGAGCTCTGCAGCACCGCTAAGGCTTTTACACACGGTGAGAGCCTCTTGAAAGCCTCATTTTGAACAGAGGGTTACAGAGCTCTGAAGAAAGCTGAAATAAAATATTCTCCTCCTTGCCCGCGTCGGGGAAGCAGAAGCCCTGGGCTAAATGGGACGGGCTGTGCTGTTTTGCTGTGTTATTTAGCTGCACTGGAAATCAAGGATGAAGGTGATAAAGGGTTTATTTTAGCAGGCAGCAGCCACTAACTGCTCGGTAATGCACCGAGGAAGAGCTCAGCTCCGCCATCGCATTTCCCATTCCAGTCACGTGCCCCCAAAATTGCAAATGGAGATTTGTTACATTTCATTTGCTCCCATCCCTGGGAAGCCATTTGCGATGAGTTCACATCTCCCAGGAGGCTCTATTCCAATCAAAGTGAAAAGAGAGGAGAGAAAAAAAAAAGTCACGCTACGGCAGATGACAATGATATCTCAGTGCCGATCGCTGGGTGCTGACTGGCGCTACACGTTTTAATAACAGCCAGCCCATGTGCAGCCGCAAGGCTGAGGCACCGCTCCCAGCCCGAGGGATGCTGGGGTACCGCTCCCAGGCCGAGGGATGCTGAGGCACCGCTCCCAGGCCGAGGGATGCTGGGGTACCGCTCCCAGGCCGAGGGATGCTGGGGTACCGCTCCCAGGCCGAGGGATGCTGAGGCACTGCTCCCAGGCCGAGGGATGCTGAGGCACCGCTCCCAGGCCGAGGGATGCTGGGGTACCGCTCCCAGGCCGAGGGATGCCGGGGTACCGCTCCCAGGCCGAGGGATGCTGGGGTACCGCTCCCAGCCCAAGGGATGCTGGGGCACCGCTCCCAGCCCAAGGGATGCTGGTCAGCTCAGCCCAGCCCAGGTCTCTCTCCCGAGCTGGCTCCAGCCGCCAGCTGCTCCGCTATGGACACCCACCCCTCGGTTGTCCAGCTTTCCTCTTTCTCCACGAGCAGCATCTGGGCAAATAAACCCAGGGCTTTGGTAAACTCAGAGAGGACGAGCTGAGCGGCTGGTTCAACTTAAGCAATTTTAGTTTTATATTGGCCTGCGCTTTACAAACTCTTATTAACCGAGCGTACACATGCACAGAAACCGAAAGCAGAGATGGCTGGGGCTTGCTCGCCTTTTTTTTTTTTTTCAGTTCGCCCTTTTAAAAAAAAAAAGATCTTGTTTTCACTTTAGAGCAGTTTTGTGGGCTGTGGTCTGGCGTTATTGATCAGGGCATGTTGTTCTGGAGCGGGAAGCTGCCTGACATACTGCCTGCCTGCTGCTAAATTGAAATCTCCTAATCTTTCCAATCCTTTTAAGCACTGGCAAATGAAAAGGCAGCACATTGTGGAAAATCTCCGCTCAAGGGGAAGCACGGCACGATCTGCCAGAGCGAGAGTACGAGCTGCCGTGGGTCAGAGGGGACCTGCCGCCTCCGCTCGCTCCTGCTGCCTGCTCGGGGAGGCAGGAGAGGGCTTTGCTCCCGCCGCCATGCCCTCGCTCGGCGCAGGGGATGTCTCCTGAAGGATTCAACCAAGGTGCCTCGAGCCCTCGTTAGCACGGCCTTGCCGAGGGCAGGGGCTGACGAAGCTGCTCCGGCACACGTGGTGCTGCCAGCGCCCGGGGCTGCCCTCGTGCGGGATGGCTGGTGCGGGGGCTCAGGCGGCCCTCTTGGTTTGCAGCACAGCTGGTGGTGGTCTCCCGGGCTGTCGTGCAGGAAAGGGGACTTGATTCTGGTTTATGGCTACATTTGAAGCTGGGTGACTGTGTGCGCTACGACCGCAGTGTAGCCCCTGAACTGCTGAGGTCGGCTGGGCTCGGGGCACGGGGCTCATCCTCACCCCCTCCCCGCAGCGCACAGGGGCTCGGCTTGGGTTAGCAGAGACCCCCGCGATGCAGGGAGCTGCAGGTACTTCCCCGGTCCCTTTATCACCCTCAGTCCCTGGCTGAAATATTTAGCAATGTTTGTTAGGGCAGAGCAATAATTTGATTTAATCTCTGTAGTGCTCGGCTGTTGCTGAGCGATAACCAAGTACAACTGGCGCAGAAGGTGCGTGCGTTAGGGAGATCGTAGAATCACAGAATCATTAAGGTTGGAAAAGCGCTCTAAGATCATCCAGTCCAACCGTCAACCCAACGCCACCATGCCTACCAAACCATGTCCCCAAGTGCCACGGCTACACGTTTTTTTGAAGACAAAACGCTCAATGCATATTCACAAAGGGACAATTTACATTGCACCAGTCTTAGAAGAACGATGTAACCCCAACTCCATGAGAAATCAAGGATGCCATAAAGCCAAAACCTCAGGAATGCTGTAGTTAATCTCTAAATAATGTTCTCGGCCTGTACGAGGCCTTCCCCGTACCCCATCCCGGGAAGAGGTGCTCAAACCAGGTTGAAGTTCTGGCTGTTGGGCAGCGTCTTCCCTTCCACTCCCGCACACTTGGCTTCTCCATCCTGCCCCCAGGTCCACGACCTGGCTGCACCCCCAGCCCCAGGCGTGTGTCCTCTCCGAGGAGTCCGTGTGCTGGGGCCGCCCCGGGGCTGCGGGGACGCTGGGCTGGGGGGGAACAGGAGCCACCAGGCACGACTTGGCCCGCTTGTAATTTTAGTGTGTGACGCTGGGAAAAAGAGAGCGTGTTCATTAACCTGCACAGCCAGGAATAACAATTGCCTTCCATCAGGACCTCATGAATAAGTTGCACCATCTGATTTAGTTATTTATATCCTTCCTGCTGGTAAATTAATTAATGTTTCATTTGCAGCACAGGCAGCCCGTAAGCTCTGAAAGTGGGCACGTTACAATGTCATCTGCTTTAAAAGGCGTTTTTCCTAGGAAGATGGCTGGTAAATACGGAGCGCTTGCCCGCCGGTGATGCTGGGTCACCTCTTGCCATGCCCGGCGCTGTACCGGTGGCGGAGCAGCATGCCGCAGCCAGCCGGGCTCTGAGGGGTATTTGTACAGTGCAAAGGGTTATTTTTATTCTTTCTACTGGATCTTAAGCAACATTCGGGGGAAAATCGTGATTCCATTGCTGGGACGGGTTTCTGGTCCATCCATCCAGGGAGAGGATGGGGGTCACGGGGGCAGCCAGCAGCGCCGCGGGGCCAGGCGTGCCCAGGGGCCACGGGAGCTCGGGGTGCACAAGAAGATGCCTAAAGGAGAAAGAAATATTTCTATAAACACCTTCAAGGAAGTGGACCGAAGGGAAGGCGAATTATTATCTTATCATGGGGTAGCAGGCAAACAAGAAGGCATTGCAGGGAAGGAGGAGCGCAGCGGGGCAGCGGGGGAGTCTCTGCTGGCTGCGGGGAGGGCTCGGGGCTGCCCGGGAGCCGCTCGGGGGGTGGGCAGAGCCGCCGACCCCCTCCCGTTACAGCAGCTGGGCTGGGCTGTGGGTGCGAGCCAGCCCCGATGGAGCCGGGAGGATAAAACCGCTCCCGGGACCGCGGGGGCTGGCAGTGCCCCTGCCACGGGGGATGCAGGGTGGGGGGCTCGGCCAAGGGCAGGCAGTGCCAGCAGCTCCCTTGGCATCTCATCGCGGTGCTGGCTCCAGGGTTTCGCACGCCTGCTCTCGACAGCCGCGTCGGGAAACGCTGACGGTGGCACATGACTCCCTTGGGACGAAGATAAGAAGCTGGAAAAATAAACTGCGCTCCCAAGGTCGCAGAGGCACTCGGGGCTCTCCCCAGCACACGGGCTGCTTCCCTTTCCGCTTCCAGAGCAACCGCCTGCGGGCTTTATAACGGATTAAGGCAAAATATTTTTGCTGGGGGAGGGCTGGCAGGCGTGGGACCATGCCGAGCGGTGGAGGGCGAGCACCAGCATCCCCCCCGGCACAGCTCGCTCCAAAGCACCACAGAGATGCCCCATCGCCCCACTCCGCTTGGGTCCCTTCCAGCTGCCGTGTGCGCGTCCCCTGCCCGCAGGCAGCGAGCGAGCAGGCAGGGCTGCCAGCGGACGGCAGCGTGCCTCTGGTTTGATTATTTGCTTATGGCATCCTAATACGCCCAATTATTTTTCAATGCAGACAGTTGCGGTTCATTTGCTTCGCCATCAGGCGGGGGCTTGTAGGAGATATTCTAATGCTGGCCACGTTTTAATTTCCTCGAGCAGCGTGTTTTACATGTGCTAAGGACTGATGAGCTTGGACCCAGCTACGGGATCCCAGGAGATCCCCATCATCCCAGGAGAAGGCGCCCCAAAGCTGGTCTGGTCAACCCTACCTTCCACGGCAGTGAGCCGCACCTTACAGACCCTCGTGTAGGGAACCTCAAGTTCAAAGTGCTCCCGAAGATGGAACCGCAACGTGTTGGTGGGGGCTGGTTTTTTTTTTTCCAAGGAGTATCCTTGGTTTTTCCATGCCTTATCCATGGTGTTCCCACCTCCAGAAGTGTTGTGGCAGGGAGCTCTGGTCTTGAGCTGGGGCAGGTTTGGTACAAGAAACCCTTCAGCAGAGTAACCCCTGCGCGTGTGCAGCCGTTGGCACCGATGGATTTTAAGAGCAGGGACCCTGCTGTGACACCGCAAACCCTGCCCGGCCAGGGGAACTCCCCAGGGACCTCTTGGGGACCCCTCACAGCCCCTCTTTGTCCTACATCCACGAAACCAGCAGCAAACCCAGCAATGAAGAGTATAGGTGAGAGCCAGAACGGCAAACCCTGAGTCTTGATTTGGGGGTTTTTCAGCTCTAACCTGCGATATTTGGGATGCCACGTCTGAGTCCTGAGGATTGCCCACCCAGAAGCTGGAGCTGTGCTCTCCACAGCAGCAGTGTCACCCCCGGGTGGGTTTTCCTTTGGCCCCTCATTTCTCGGATGCTTTAAAGAAGATGGTCAGCGACGTTTTTGTCTCCTCAATACATCCTACTTTCTAAACATTGCAAAGACAATGAAGATGTTCCTCCCTAGGCCTCCCTTTCTCACCCGAGATCTCTCCTCTAAACCAGAAGGACGGCCCCAGCCCTTCCCCTGCCAAACCTGGGAACGCCCCATTTCAAGCCCTGTTTTCATTTATTTCTGGTTTGGGTGATCTGGTCGGTGGGTCTGGCTGTGCGGGGGTGCGGATGCCGCAGCTCGCTCAGCTCTTAGCCCCCGTAAACCGTAGCAATAAAGCATGTGCTAGAGAGATGTCACTGGCAGGGTTGTTAATGCGTGAGCCTAATGAATATGAATGGTCTCTTCATAAATGTAGCTTTGTGTCATTAAATTCCTTCACACCCCACTGATCATGGAAAGGTTACTCAGAATTAAATGTAAATCACATATTTACTGGTACGAAACAGATCAGCGTGTCGTTTTTTAAAAAACATATAATTTAATAATGGTGTAATCTTCCCCGAGCAAGGCTTGGGTGATGGATTCGCGGCGCTCTCTCACTCGGGGTGTCGGTGGAAGGTGATACAGATCTCACATGATGGGCAATTTACACCGTTTTCTTTCCAAAACAGTAGACTTCAGTTCTTAATCATGTCAGTGGCCCAGAAATGAAAGGAGTTATTTCACCCGTGTCACTCCGTATAATTAAAAGATTAAGGAATGGCTTCTGTTGTGTTATAAATTAAGGGGCTGGGGTTGGCTGGGGCGGGGAGCACCAGGGTTGAGAGCACCGCGGCCGGGAACACCGGTCCCCACCGCTGCCGGAGGGGCGAACAACCCCCACCCCCCCGAATTACACCCGTCAGCATCCCCAGACACCGCTCAGGACATTCCCCAAAGACGGTCGCACACAGGTACACCCAGTAACGCAGAAACAAGGCATCGCTCTTCTTTTTGTTGCTGTAAAAGCGCAGGATTGTGCCAATTTTCCACGCCGAGCCCGCGCAGCGTCTGACCCCCCAGCCCCTGCGCACGGAGCGGTGCCGGCCGGCGCAGACGGCTCGGCCCGGGGATCAGGAGAAGCAGGGCATTTTTAAGAAGCTCTGAAGAGCCGTCCCAGCTGCCCGCCAGTAAAGCCCCCTAACAGACTGCTTTAAACAGCACCAGCAGGTATTAGCTCGTAAGGGAGAGCTGATTAGTAATTAAATGGCTTTTAAAAATAAAACCATTAAGACTAATCCCATCAAAATTGGAGCTTCACCCAGACAACTCTTATTAATTATCGTCCCACCTTGCAGTTCCCAAAGGCTGGGCTGGCGGCACCTCTGTAAACACACACACGTATTTTATGAAATTGTCTCTGGCAGGGGCACGATCCCCCCCACCCCCCTTCCGAAGCTGGGGAACGCCCCAGCCGCTGCGCAGGGTCCCCGTCCCCTCCTGGCACGTGCATCCCTGCCATGGGGCTGCTGCCGGCAGCGCCCTCCCACCGGCCAGGGATGCAGCCGCGGTGCCGCCGGCAGCCGTGGGGCTTTGGTGGGAGCCTGGGGCAGCTTTCCCGAGCCGATAAACCAGGGGTGAGCCCTGGCTAATCCCACCGAAGCGGCTGGCCGCTCTCTACGGCAGGTTTCAGCCGCGGTGCGTCGTTATTTCCCCCAAAGTATCAATAATTTCAGGGTTAAAGAAACAAAAGCTTTTTTTCCCTTGTTTGTATTTTTCCCCTCATCAATACTGGGGCCAGGCAGGCCACTTCCAGACAGTCCCCGGGGCCTACTCAGCTATTAAAGATAGAAATTATATCTTCATAACCCAGGATATTGCTGCTCGCTTATTTATGACTTGCTCCATTTCAAGAATATTTATTCTAGACAGGGAGCCTGATAATTTTCATCCAATCTACTTCTCATAGCTCAGGGCGAAAGAATGGAACAGCTCAATTGAAAGAGCACTTTCCCATTATTGCCAGGTAAGGGCAGAGCAAGCTGATCTCATTTCTGCCCTTGCCTCGCTAGCACCGCTGGATTCAACGCCTTTTTTTTCCTTTTTCTTTTCTATTTTTTCCTTTTTTAATTCATCGAGGAATGGCAGCCCACACAACCACTTAGAGGAAGTACTGCATAAATCCCAGTGCAGTAATTACCCATTTGGAAACATGACGCTTTATAGGAGAAAAGGCATCGTGCCAGGATGCTCAGCACGCTACTCCTACTCCAGCTGAAATCCTCCCAGGGCTTGTAGGCAACGGTTAGCGTCTGCAGTCACAGGCTAATAAAACTAAGCCATTACAGCTGGGGCAGGAGAGCTGCAGCCCACAAAGCAGAGAGCTTCCGAGGTGGGAAAAAGCCGTTCACGGGTTACGGAGCAGAGAGAGAGGAACCGGAGGACCTGCAGCCACGTGGGAAACACGCGGGCACTGTCCATCCTGGCTGGGGTCGCATCCGGACCGGTGTGGGCTGGGACTGCCTGGGGTCCCAGGGTGCTGCAGGATGCTGCAGAGACCCACGGCCATCCCTGTAAGATGGAGCGATGCCCCATAGGATGGAGTGATGCCCTGTAAGATGGAGCGATGCCCCATAAGATGGAGACATGTCCTGTAAGGTGGAGCGATGCCCCATAAGATGGAGACATGTCCTGTAAGATGGAGCGATGCCCCATAAGATGGAGAGATGCCCCGTAAGATGGAGCGATGCCCCGTAAGATGCAGCAATGCCCCATAAGACGGAGCGATGCCCCATAAGGTGGAGAGATGTCCCATAAGATGGAGCGATACCCCATAAGATGGAGCAATGCCCCGTAAGATGGAGCAATGTCCCGTAAGATGGAGCGATGCCCCGTAAGATGGAGCGATGTCCCGTAAGATGGAGCAATGTCCCTTAAGATGGAGCGATGTCCCGTAAGATGGAGCGATGTCCCATAAGACGGCAGCACCCACCTCCCTCCACCCCGCTCCGGCTGGGGAGCACCTTCTCCCACCTGCGCTCCTGCCTGCTGCGTGCCTTAAATGTCAAAGCCAATGAAGTGTTGAAAAGGCTTTATTGCTTTTTGTGAAGCCGATTAGGAATATCTTCTACTAGGTAAAGAGTAATATTGCAATATAAGGATGGGGGAAGTTGAAGGCAGCCCTGTGTGAATTCCCCACAGAAACCTCTGTTCTTGCAGCCAGAACAGTTATCAAAAAGACAATTTAAGCAGGATTGCGCTCTAACTAGCTGGAGGACAGGGGAGCCGGCCCTGTACAGTAATCTTTCAGCCTGTAGTAAATGAAATTGCAAAAAAAATCAGCTTTCCTTCCTGATCTGCAGGGGGTGAAGATGCCAGAAGGAATGGGGGTTTTTTTTATAACCATGAGCTCAACCCAGCGCTGCCTGCCAACGGCGTGAGCTGCCACAGCTGACACGGGGCCGGCGGCCACCGCGCGAGGATGAAGGCGGCTCAGCATCCTCCCTCCTGCCGTCTGCGGCTCATCCGTGGCACTTCCCGAGCACCACAGCACCCTGGAAGAGGATGGAGTAAACCCACAGTGTTTTGTCTCCACAGCTCCTGCCAACCCTAGCCGTCCAAAAAACCCAACTGGGTGTAAAATGGAGCCCCTCGTCTCCGTTAGAATGAAGGTTTATGCACCCATGAGATACCAGGTTCAATGACCAAAGGGGTTTCTCGTGCGAGTGATGCCAGGTGAGACAGGCGAGGTTGTTACGGACCGGGGTGTTTCTGGGAACAGCGGTTTCAGAAAGCCACCAGGCATCGTGGGCTGGAAGCCACCTTTGAAAACCGCCATTTCTGGGGGGCGAAAGGCTGCTTCTTCTGCGGGGCCGTCCCTGCCTTGCCAGCAGGAAGCATTGCGTGCCGGCACTGCGGGACCTGCGGTCGTCTCTCAGACGGCTCGCCGGTCGTCTCGGGTGCCATCCTGCCTGCAGAACGATGCTGGAAAACCAAGGCAGGTTAATGACTCTGGCAGCCAGGAAGGAGCTGAGGAAGCATGTGCCAGGCCTCGCTGTTAACGGTAATTATTTATGGAGCACCCTGAACTCACCCCGTGTCTTGGAACAGCAGCACGATGGTCAAATCCAGGCCCTGGTGAGGTCTGCGGGAAGCAGAGAGCCGTTTCCACAGGCTTTGATGGGAGCTGGACCGAGTCCTACAGCTCCGATGACATCCCCATGAATTTACAGCAAATGTTGCCATTAGAAAAATGATAGCTTCCCAACTCGAAATTACTTACAGACGCATCGGGGGGAAAATTCCCTCTATTTATTCCTCGGTCAGGCAAAACTGAAAAAAACCCTTCTCCAGCTGAAATCCCCGGCCCGCCCGGGGGACCAGCCGCCCCAGCCCGCAGCACAGCAGCCGCTCTGGTGCTCTGTTATTTACCACCGGAGAAAATAGCTGGGCTCAGAGCCCAAAATGCTGCCTGCGTATCTGGAGGTCTTGCAGGTCGGCTTGAAGCCTGGGTACGCGTGCCGCCTCGCCGGCCGGCAGCCCCGATTCAATCCTGGCAATCTCTGAAGCACCAGGGCTGAGCGCGGGGAGGGGGGAACGGGGCGACGTGGGTGCTGCTGTCCATCTGTCCACCCCGGGGCCACAACCAGCCCGATTGTACAACCAGGAGAAGACTTTTAATAGCAATTATTCCATCGGAGCAATTAATTGGAGTCAGCCAGAGCGAGGTGTGTGACTCCTGGTGCCTCTCAAGCAGCCGGGCACACCCCGCTCCCCTCTCCCAGCGCATCCCTCCGGGCATCCCCCTTTTTTGGGTGGAGAAGCCCCAGGGAATCACAAACTGGCCGCGGAGCCGGAGGGCGAGCACGTGGGGGCTTCTCAGTTTCTGCAGACCCCTGGCCAGCAAGCGCCCGTCGCTGTTCCAGCCTCTGCTTTGCCGCTGGTGAAGGCGAGGGACGAGGTTTGCAGGTTTTGCCTGAATTTGCAGGTTCTGCCTGAATTTGCAGGTTCACCGCCCGTCCTCGGGCCCAGCCGCATCGTCCCCTCTGCATCCTTTAAAATGAAGAATTTGGCTTCAAAGAGCAATTTCTCTGGGTCTGATGCAAGAAGATTGCCTCAGTCTGAGGCAGCTCTGCGATTTGGGGTACAAACTGCTCCCCGGACCGCTGTGCTCTGGAACGATGCGTGGCTCGTGCCTCTTTTTTTGCCTGCGTATTTAAACAGAGCGGAGACCCGGAGCCATCAATTACTCCTCCGGCAGCCCGGGGGGAGGCTTCAGCGCCCCGGCAGCGAGGCCGTGCCTCACCTGGTTTCCTCCCTGCTCGCCCCGCTGCTCGCTGCCTGCGCCGGTGATTTACTTACGAGGCTGATTACTACAGGCAGGCACGAGTGTGCCGTTTATCCTCAACGTGCTGCCGTGGCTGCGCAGATCCGCTGCTCAGCTCAGCTCATCTCGCTGGCTCAGACCCTTCGAGGTGCGGTGGAGATCCCCCGGCCCAGCTAATTCTCGGTCAAAAAGCCTCGTGCATCCCTGGAGATGCACCCACGCATGGTCCCCCCCCCGCTGCTCCCACTGCCTGGGTGTCAGCAGCTCCCAGCGAAGCCCCAGGCTCTGGCCGTGGGCAGGGGACCCGCTCCGCCTCTCCCCTCTAACCTCCCTTGCTTGGCAAAATAATGTCCAGTCTTCAAGGAGAGCAAAGGCGAATGACTCTTTAATCGCGGTGTGACAGCGCGTTGGACCTTCTGCACTCCAGAAAGGGCTGTTTTGGTTTTCCCAGAGGTTTTCTCCGGCCCGTGGAAGCTGTAAGAGATCAGCAGGTTGGAAGCATCTCTTAAAAGTGATGGAGACTGCGCTGGTTTGTGCTCCTTTAGGGAAAGCTGGACAAGGGTATCTGTGTTCCCAGCAGCGAGCAGAAACCTTTGTCTCCGCTTGCTCCCTGCTCCCGGAGCTTTCCCAGGCCAGCCAAGCCCGCGCTGACGCTGCTGGGAGGTTTCCGAGCCCGGCCAGCGGGCTCGCTCACCTCCTCCAACGGGAAAGCTCATTACATTGTTGATCCAGGTATCCTTTATCCAGAATCTCACGTTCTTATTAGAGGCGTTAATTAAAACAATAGCAGATCAAAGCACTCCGAAGCGTTTCATTTTGGACGTTGCCTCCTCCTCGCCACGGCCCGGCTTTTGTTCTCGTCCCTTTGAGGTCATCAGCATCATTATTGCGCCAGCACCATCCCGGGGCAAGACGGGCACGAGGAGCGCCCCAGCATCTTTCTCCAGCAGCCTGACACAAGGGCGCGAGGGTGACCTGTCCCCAGCATTCCCTTCCTCCAGGCAGGGGAGCTTTTCCCAGAGGCTGCCCGGACCGAGCCGTCTCTCCCCGGCTCGGGGTGCTCATGCAGAGCCGCTGCTGTTACCGCTCCTCTCCGCAGCTCAGCGCCCGGCAAAGCACCGCGTCCGGCACGGCCAGTTTAACAGCCGCCCCGATAGGCTCCGCGTTCGCCCTTGACCGGCAATTAGCGAGTGCTTGGCGCGATGGGCATCTCCTCTGAACTCCTCTGCAGGCTCTTCCAGCTGCTGCTTATTAACGTTTGTGAGGGCAGCCTGACCCGGGGAAATCTGCAAGCTTTTATTAACACTGCAGATAATTACATTTAATAAGGACACCAGCTTTTCCCACACCAGATAGCTGAACCATCAATCTTCCCTTTAATAACAAAACCCTCTCCAACTCATTTACATTCATCGTTCCTTTTGCAACACAACATTACGCACGTTTTATCACCCCGGGATCTAACGCAGCCATCTCGCACGGCGAGTTGCGGGCGAAGTTCGCACGGCAGCGCGGCCGCGGTCCTCACACCACGGGGGGGCTGGCGTCCCTGGCCGAGCGTGTCCCTGTCCCCGTGCCCGGGGGGCTGGCCGCTGTTTACCCAGGGAGCTGCAGCCACCTGAGCAAAATCTTGCATCTTGCAAAATTTCACAAGAACTGCGGCTTCGTGGCCTCCAGAGCAATCACTCACCTGGCATGAACCCGCACCGCAAGGATTGCATCTTCGTGGACGGGTCTTTACGGGAAGATGCAGAGGAATGCTTACGAGCGTGTACTTTTAAGGCAGAACTGATAATGATTTTTAGAAATAGAAGTAAACGCATTTTGTGTGCGTGCGTTGGGAAGCACAGCGCCTCTCAGGAGATAGGGAAAATAATGTATAAATGAATAACAGTGCAGCAAACATTCATCTTCAAAGCTGAAATTGGAGAGCAAAGCTGAGGGTATTATAAATCCTATTTTGCTGCTGCTTCGCTCTTATTTGGTTTTGCCAGCTCGCACCAGGACAGACTTTGCAGCACAGTTTTCCCTCCCCCACCCTCCTCGCTGCACCGGTGTTTCCCGCGCCCAAGGGTGGGCAGCAGCCCCGGCCGCGGGACACGGTGGTAGCAGAGGGTACCGCTCTTGCTGGCCTTTAAACGCCTTCTCCTGGCCTGGAGTGCTGGAAAACACCCATCTTCTGGGCGCAGGGGGCCGCTGGGCAGGCACGGGGCAGGGGGGCTTCTCCCACCCTTCCCACAGAACGATGAAGAGGGACTTGCATCACGCCGAGACCTCCTAGGGCTTGTTGCAAAGCCTGGGGGAGACGTCAAGCGACGGCTGCCGCCCCGTGCAGCTCAAGCACGGGAGGATCTGGCAAGATGCTGATTTGTAGCAGAAAAGGGGAATAAAAGAGACTTGAAAACTGCACCTTTCCTCCCACCCTGTGATCCCATCTGGCCATCCCCACGTGCCCAGACCATCCTCTCTCTGTCCCCGGGCCAGCAGCCGTGGCCAAGCGGCTGGTGCCAAAGCCAGGGTGGGAATGACATCATTCCTGACGGGACGGCAGCGCCAGGCAGAGCCGAGCGGGGACCATCGCCTGCCGAGCGGAGCCTCGGGTGCCTGGGACACATCGTGATGCTGCCCGGGACCGCCTGTGCTGGCCAAGCAGATCCCCCGCCAAGCGCTGCCCGCTGTGCCCATCACCTCCAAGCACCGGCGTGTGCCGACGCGCTGATGTGCCCAGGCAGAGCAGGCAGCGCGGGGCAGGAGCTGCGGGCAGCGGGGCGCAGCAGCGATCCCTGCGGCAGGGCAGCCAGCAAACCCTGCATCATCTCCGCCGGGGAAGGGGCCCGCAGCCCCCCGCCGTGTTTAGTCTGGGCACGGGGCTTATTATCAGCTCAGTCCCGTCCCTGGCGGCTCGGCACGGCGCTCCCCACGCACCTCCTCTAATCTTCTTCTATTTGGCATCCCTGGGATGAAGCAACGGGCCATCCATCAAGCGCCGGTGTTTAGAGTGAGAGGGATCTGCGGGGCCCCGGGTTTAATTAGGAGCCTGAAGCCTGGGCTGGCGATGGGCAGCTCCTACTCTTCGCACGCACAGAGGAGCAGTAGTCCGATGTTATCAGCTTCGTGTGCATTGGCATTTAAAAAATTCCCTGTGCTTTAGGTTTATTGCCTGGTTATGCTGCAGGGAAGTAGTCAACCCCCTGCTAAAACAGCTCAGCTTCGTTTCAAACCAGGACACCCAGCCCTCGCTCCCCCAGCCCACCCTGCAGCTCTCATGGATCCCACGCCTCCCCCCGCAGGATCCGGCCCGGCCGGGAGAGCCAAGGACGGGGCTGCAGACCTCAAACTCATGTCCCCGTGTCCGAGGTGCAGAAGCTCGCACCTACCTGGTGCTTTCCCCCATGCGCATCAAAACGGTCCCCAGCTCCGCTGCACAGCCCTGGCCCGGAGCCCCTTGGCCATGGCAGGCACCAGGCAAAGCCTTTAGCATGTTTATTTTTTTTTCCCAAAACAACTCTTCCCTAATTCAAAGCATCATCTTTCATGTTTTATTTTTTTTTTTCAACAGTTTTTCAACAATGCCTGAATCCTGGGAGCGGAAAAGTCTCTTGATTGAGAGGAATTCTTGGCACATCTGGATAAAAAGCAGGACCTCCCTCCCATGCTGCAACTCCTGCTCTGGCAGACACAAAAAAAATGCCAACGCCTCTGAGCGCCGCTCAGAAACCAGCAGGACCCGCCGGCGGCAAAAAAATACAGCAAAACAAGACAACAATGCTCATTTCCAGCCAGTGCAGGGGAGGCCGCAGACTTGGCAGCGTACGGGAGAGGGTCAGAGCCGGCACCCGGAGCCCCATCCCGCAGCCCCAGCCTGGCGCTGGGCTGGAGCCACACACGCCCCACGGAGCGGCTTTTGCTGACTCTGCCGCCCAGCTGCCCATTCCTGCACCGAACGCTTCCAGTCTGCAACCCAAAGCCATGGATTCCTTCTGTTTGCCTAGCAGCAAGGATGCCCCTTTTCTCCCCGGGAGGGTCGTGACCATCACCTGCGCTGCAGTCCCCGGGGAGCGGGCGCTTGCCCCGAGCCCCCCGTCCCAGCTGCGCTCCCGCAGCGAGCGTCCCTCCCAAATCACTTGGCGTGGCTGCGCCTGAGCTGGCTTTAACTTGGAACGCCTGCCCTGAGCGCAGGATGAGTTTTAATGCAGCTCAAGCTGCGAAGAGGCGGCCGTCGGGGTGCCCACGTGCCCCCTGCGCCCGGCCGGGCGGCTCGGTGTGGTGTGACCGGAGGTGGTGAGAAAGCGGCGGCGGTGTGAAAGCAAAGCAATGAAGAGGTGAGAGACGGGCGGCTGCCGAGCAGGCGGCGTGGGCTGCGCTGGTCCGGCAGCGGGCTCATTGCATAACTGTTATTTATTTCACAAGTCTGAAGATCAGCCCAGAAACCCCGACGGAAGCCGGGCAGGGTGATGCTCAGCAACTCCGGCTCTACGGGGGCGAGGGCTGGGGCGGCGCGGGCGGCTGGTAACGCGCGTCCCTGCTCCAGGCGTAGCGCGGGGCAGGCATCACACGCCCGCAGGGTTTGCGCCATGGGGAAAAGCATGGATTTTCTGTTGGGAAGTGATTTTTCATCCTCATTAGAAAACTGAAACATTAAAATTAATTCAAATTGAAATTATGCTGAAATTATGGAGGAAAAAAATATTCTTTGCTTTCTTGGTTGCATTTGGTTGCGCATCCTGGTGCCCAGCTTTGCCAGTCCACGCTGCGCCCCGCAAGTCCCCTGGCAAGGGCTGATGCTTCCCGGGCCTGGGCAAAACCAGCCTTTCTGCACAGGCGTCTGCGCTGGGCTGGTAAAATTCCCCAAGCCCTGGCCACATAGCACCGCGCCGGCAGGGCTCGGGTGGGCGGGCACCCTGAGCCCCCACCCGCCAGCATCACCCGGCCCTCTCACCAAAACCTCTGCGCTAAAGGCCAGATTGCTGCGGGCACCTCTGCAGCAGCCTGGCTGGGTGTGCAGGAGCCAAGTGTGGGTGCAGATGGGTGCAGGAGCCGAGATGGGTGCAGAAGCCAAGTGATGGGTGCAGATGGGTGCAGATGGGTGCAGGAGCTGAGCGCCAGTGCAGATAGATGGATGCAGGAGCCAAGATCAATGCAGGAGCTGAGATGGATGCAGGAGCTGAGATGGGTGCAGGAGCCGAGATGGGTGCAGAAGCCGAGATGGGTGCAGAAGCCGAGTGTGGGTGCAGATGGAGTAGGAGCTGAGCCCTGAGTGCAGATGGGTGCAGGAACCGAGATGGGTGCAGGAGCCAAGTGATGGGTGCAGGTGGGTGCAGGAGCTGAGATAGGTGCAGATGGAGCGGGAGCTGAGCACTGGGTGCAGATGGGTGCAGGAGCCGAGATGGGTGCAGGAGCCGAGTGATGGGTGCAAATGGGTGCAGGAGCCGAGCGCTGGGTGCAGATGGGCGCAGGAGCCAAGATGGATGCAGGAGCTGAGATGGGTGCAGATGGAGCAGGAGCTGAGCACTGGGTGCGGATGGATGCAGGAGCCAAGATGGATGCAGGAGCTGAGATGGGTGCAGAAGCCGAGTGCAGGTGCAGATGGAGCAGGAGCTGAGCCGTGAGTGCAGATGGGCGCAGGAGCCGAGATGGGTGCAGATGGGCGCAGGAGCCGAGCGCCGGGTGCAGATGGGTGCACTTGTCCCCTTGCAAATTCACCCATGCCCAAGCCTGCCCCACTCCACCCACATCTGGCCACAGGCTGCCGACCCTGGGAAGCGGCGGCTCTCTCCACGCAGCACAGCGAATGTCGTCGGAGGCGTAAGGATTTCCAGATTGCAAGCTGCAGCCGGCAGTCAGCCTTCCCCTCGGCATGTTTGCAGTCAGGTTTTACAGATGGGTATCCACGGCTCTTTCTTTTTTTTCTTCTTCTTCCCCCTAAGACAACTTCCACAGCGAGTGATTTGCACCATATGTTCCTAACGCTCCTATCGAATACCGTCCTTTAATGAAAATAAGCGCGGGGGGAGAGGGGTCATCACCCGCTAGCTCCCGGGATGGGAAAAAAGCAGAAATCATCTTGTAAACCCCCCCAGAAACCCATGTGCTGGAATTTATTTATTTCTTTTTATCTACTGTGAGGAATGGTACAGTGGAACTTGGCAGAAGTCACCTTTGCCACGTGTTATCTCTATAATATCTCGATCCGATAATCCCCACCTAAGCCTTGTGCTTTACACCGCCCGGGGCCTCGGCTGCGGAATGACTCCTCGCCAGCCCCTTTGGTTCGCAGCCGCAGCGCGCGGGCCCTAGGACGCCTCCTCGATCACGCAGCCCTTTAGCCACCAGCCCATAAATATTTGTGCAAGAGCCTCTCCCCCCAGCCCCGCTGACGTTACATTTTCTGCCGTGTAGCAGGCGACTTTTTTCAAACTTTTTAATTCCGTTCATTAATCATTTAGAGAAATGTGCAATTACTCGAGTCCAATTACAGAAAATGTGCAACTACTTGAGTCCCATTAGAAGCCTGTACAAAATGCCAAGAACTTGATTAGAGCAAAACCACCACCAGCCCCATACACTCTAAAAGAAAATATTGCGTGTTATCCTAGCGGGGTGAAAAGAAATCACAATTTATTTACGCACAAATGTGTCTAACCCTCGCTGACAATATGGGAAAAGTTTCCTATCGGCCGTAACGTGATTTCAGCGTTCCCTTAAGGAAGAGATGTCTCTCCCTTAATTAAAACAATGCCTGAACTCACTGTAACCTCCTGATTTCATAGCGGGGATCTGCTCTGATTTTTCCAGAGGGTTTATAATTACCCCACAAGCCGAAGTCTGGCCCGGCGCTGGGCTGCTTGTTTTCCATCAGTGCCTGGAACCGCCGGTCGGGGCAGGCGATGAGCAAGGAGGACTCGCGCGTTCCGCTCCCCGGGCCAGGCTTTCCGCCCCGAAGATGCAACCAGGACTGAGAAATGCCGCGCGGTTCTCTGACGGCTCCTGCGGGACGTGGCCTCTCTAATCTTTGCAACCGATTGGCTTTATTCGGTAATCTGTAATTACACGAGCTGTCTCCTATGCAAATCATAAACGTCTCAATCAATCAGCGGGAGCAGCCGTCGGTGCTGGGGCTGCGCGCGCAGCGCGAGCTCGCGGGAGGATTTCTGCCGCATGTGGCTTCTAAACTCCCGTTATTTAGGTCAGCATCTCCCGTGTGCCGTCTGGGGAGCAGTGGGTATTACCGCTTATTAGGGATTAAGCTGAGATTTACGGGTCTGTCTTAGCGTGTGGCTGTGTGGACGTGGACGTTCGTACCAGCTCGACTCCCCCAGTCTGAGATTTTCAAGGAGAACTTTGAGCTAAGGGGCTTAGGGAGGTGAATTAATTTACTGGGACTCCGTAGCTCGTCCAGAATAAAAAATCTCTTACAAAAGTATAATTTTCTTCTTGTTATTCACGATTACAAAATAATAAGATTGTTTAAAAATCCAATAGAATGGATGTCAATATTGGCAGGAGACGTAATTGCAAAGCGCGTGCCAGCCTTCCATGGCTTTTCTTAATTTTAATGAGGATAAAATTTACTAATCTTACAGGGTTTGCAGAAGGAGGTTTGCCAAGAGGCCATCAATTGATCTGGATGATATTGGCTGCCTTTTAAGAGCCCCTTGCTAACTGCTATGTAAAGCCCGGGCTTTTAGCTCCTTTCTCAGATCATCTCTGCAGTTTTTTTGGCATGTCAAAAGGCCAGATGTTTTTTATTTGAGAGCAAATTGACACGTTAAATTACATTGTGCAAACAGTAAAGCCAGCCATGAGTAAACAGGCGACGAGGATTCATTGAATTTTATGGGTCGCAATAATGTTTATGTAATTTAACAAATTTATGCTTCATGTCAGCTTTACCGCAAGAGTTATTCATTCCAAAAGGAAAAACAACTTACATTACAGCCCCCGTCTCATTCCGCCTCGGAGCCAATCGAAAGCAAAACAAGCTTTAACATGACAATTGCACAGGGGCGTGCGCACGCCCGCACACGATAACATACATCACGTAAGTTAAACACAGTCTGCGGATATTGCTCGATTTGTGGGGGGTTTTTTTCAAGTCTAATTTCATTACTTTTCTATCATCCAGCCAGAATGCAAACAACGGGAGAGACTTCTGCCGCGCCAAGTATTGCTCCAGCGTTAGCAATACGGATCCAGGCTCCATGCGGTGCTTTCAGAAGGTCATGTTGATTTTTACCATAATGCATTTTCCAGGTCCTGGGAACCCACAGCAGATTTAGCAGGAATCCTCTATGAATCAGGCTGTCTTCGCTCTCCAGTGAAGTGTATACCTAGCCTGAATTTCGCTGGCAATGAACCATGCATTAATATTACAAACTCTTCTGGCTATTTAAATGCAAAATCACATCAGACTTCAGGGCAAGCAAGCGGAGTCGGGCAGGCTTGCTCTGCGCTGGCAGGGTTTATCACATCAGTCTCATTAATGCAGTTTAACACCTTGTGTGCTCCGGGACACGCGGGGCGGCCCAGCGAAAGGTCACACCGCGGCGGAGCGGCGGGCGATGCTCCCGCAGGAGAGAGCTGCCGCGCTGCCGGGGCTGGGATGGCGTGCCAGGCTGCCGGCCCGGCGCGGGTTAAAGGAGGGAAGTTCTCTTTTTTTGGAGCAATGAGGCGTGCTAAGCTAATAAGACTTCTAAACTGGCATCAATAACAAATGGCTTTCCACCAACACACGGCAATTATCAATAGCAGCCGCCGCTGGAGGGGCTGGATCCGGCCAGGCTCTCGCGCACACCGGAGAGCACGAGGCGATATTTACTGGCAGCTCCGAGAGAAACCCCGGAGAGCAAAGGCAAGGCGTCTTCCCACACTCAGCGGGTCCAGCCACGGCCTCGCTGGAGCCCTCCCAGCAGCGATGGCCACAGGGACGGTCTGCAGCCCGCCGCCTGCCCGCCCGTGGCTCGGCGAGCCGGGGGCTCGGCTTCCTTGGGTCTGCTCTCTGGTGGAGCTCCCCCGGGGATGGGGAGCGCTCAGGGGAGCTGGGGCCAGCCAGGAGGTCCAGGGCCCCAAGCCAAGTCAACGGAGAGATCTCCAGCTCACCCTGCTTGTAACGCTGCCTTGAACACAAGGCAGCTACAGCACGCCAGCTCTGGGCTAGGCGCGGGCTCCATCGGACAAGCAGGAAAAAACTTCTCCGAGGATTTTTCACCCTAGAAAGTTTGACACACTTTCAAACAGAAACGGTGAAAAGCCACTGGCCGGGTGGAAGTGCTCCCGGGCGCAGAGGTGCCATCTCTGGCGATGTCCTTCCACATGGGAAGGCCCTGGTTTGATTTCCCGCGGCTCTGAGTGGCTGCGGGATGGTGCTGCACAAAGATGCTGCGAGAGGCATCGACGGGAGCCCCGAGCCCAGAGTGGTCCGGGTGCCCAGCACCCGGGCAGGGGGGTGCAGCCAGCGTCCCCCCAGCCACCACAGGGCTCAGTGGGACTGGCTGGGAGGAAACCAGTGTGATGCTGGATGGCCACGGCGTACTCGTCCCCCATCCCCTGCCCTGCCAGACCTCACGGGTCAGTCCTACCTGAGAAAAAGCTGCCGGTCCCGGTGCTGCAGGGTGTTCACCTCACACATGAAGGTGGCCCAAGGACCTCCAGCTGCTCCTCCACGCTTTGTTTTCCCCCATAGCAAGGTGATGCCTTCGGGTTGCCCCAAAACCCCAAGAGGGGATGCTAGGGGAAGCTCAGATTTTGTCGGTTTAAGAAAAAGAAGCATCATTCCCCAAATCAATGTTGTTTGTGTTGCAAATTTCTGGTCCGTCTCCTCTCCTCTCAGGGCACTGGGGACGGTCCCAGCAGCCACCAGCACTGCCTGGGGACGGGCCCTCGTCAGCAGGGAGCTGGGCTGCGACTAATTTCTGTGTCTAAATGGCATTTAATACAGTCTTGAAGGAGATCTGTACACAGGACATGAAGAAGGAGCTAAGGGTTATTGCTGTCAATATAATTAATTTCAAGCTAATTTGAGCATCTGATTAAGTTTAGCATTACCATAAAAACTAAACTGCTATTTAAAACCAGAGAGGAGTTTATTAAATAAGTACTGGAATGCAACAGAAAGCAAAATGAGGGTAATAAAGTCACTTAAAGTAATAAAATTAAGTGAATGCTAGCGATATCCTTTGATGGATCTTCCCTTTACCCTTCCCCAGGATGGAGATCTGCCTCCTTCAGCTGTATTTTCTACACAGGCTTCTGAACTTCTTACGGGTCTTTCTAAATCTTTGTAGAAACAAAATACATGGGAAAAAAGGGTCCATACAAACATTTTTCTTTGGAAAAGGAGGAGAAAACGCCGAGGAGGAGAGGTGGCTGTTAGCTGAGTGCATCGCCTTGCCGGAGCACAAGGTCATGGGCAGCTCGGCCAGCTGGGAACGTGGCCTGGGGCAGAGCCTGCTTGGGACAGGGGAAGCGGGATCCCGCCACAGGGTGCTGGTTTGGGGTGCTGCCTTCATTGCCTTCCTGCGCGTAATGAAACACGAGTCCAGTTAGACAACTGGTGGTGAAAACCCTGTGGGGTTTCTACTGCCGTGCCAGAGCTGGCCAAGACAACTTACCCTTCTCCTCCAGGTTCATATGTCACCCGGAGAAAGCACTTATTTACTCTGAAGGCCACCGAAGCCTTAACATACGAAGCCTGAGATAACACTGATAGGATCACACAGACATCCAAATTAATTTATACTGCTGTCCTAAGCAGAAGTGACTCATCGATAGCAGAGGAGCACTGTCCCTCGCTTAAACAAGGGCCTCGGCAGGGATGCCACGGTGTGGGTCACAGAAGAGGATGAGCTGGTGCTCACCGTCCCCTCTCCGTCCCCTGCTCCCAGAGCCCTGGGCACTGCCTTGGGATAGGGGTGGCGAAGGAACATGAAGGAGGTGCGTGCCGAGGTCCTGCCCTGCCCGTGCTGGGGATGGATCAAGGATGGAGATGCAAGTAGTCATGGTCCTTGGCATTGAGCCCTCCATCCACACGCTCACCGCTTTGCAACACGCATCGTTCAGCCAGCTCTGTGGTCTCTGCTGCTCCTGGGTCAAAACAGACGTGTGTGGACACGAAGAGGGTTGGTTAAAACCCCAAAGACCTCCAAGGGGAGGGGGGTCAGCTGAAATTTCCAAATCTCCTTTGCTTCTGGCAAAGGCAGACCCAAGGGAATAGGGGAGAAGTTGGGACTTTGGTGCATGTTCTGAGCGACAGCTCAGGGAGGAGAGTGCGAACAGCCCTGGAAATGCAGGGAGGAGTGACCTGGGTGGCCTTGCACCTCTCCAGAGCATGGCCTGGGGTCTGGAGAGCATGGCAAGGGGAGCTGGGGCTTCCTTCCTCTCCTGGAGAGGGACCTGAAGCTGTGACACTGCCCTAAATGGCAAACGGCAGCTCAATAGAGACGGCTCTTGGACACCGCCCTTCCACCACGTCAAACCCACAAGAACACCGGTACACAGGGCAAACGGTGACACCGTGCAAACGGCGGGGCTGCGAGCACCCAGCAACGGCCTCGCACACAACGCGTCCCCCACTTTGCATCCAAACATCTTGTACGAGACGTCACGCAAAGCCCACGAAGCCCACGAAGGCTTCTCCCATTTCTCGCCACGGCCCCGCTCCCCCTCGGGACATTGCCCACGCTCGAGCCGGTGACCAGACCCAGAGGAGACGCGCGCCGACACTCATCACAATTTTATGTAGTTTCAGCAAATTTTAAATTCCATCCTGAGCCCCAACTTCCCCTCCTCAGCCTTCCCTTCAGCACCAGGGTTTGCTGGTAGCTTCTATTGCAAGGCTGAGCACAATTTAGATTACAAAATATAACCGCGGGCTGTCTCCTTAATTGATTTCTTTTGTTTCATTCTATTCCTCAAAGATTTGTCAACATTAATTTTTATATGCTTAACATTTTGCAAATACTGGCCAACTTTTTAAAATTAATGAGTTGAGATGGAGATTGAATACCTTCCCTCCCCTACAACTGCAGCGGGGAAGTAACGCAGGATGATAGTAAAACACGTTATCAGCATTTAATTTGTAAAATTGGAGTTATTAAAAAGCGGATCTGCCAGCAGCCATTGGCAGCCGCATTAACGCTGCCGAACGTTATTCTCGCTGTTATTCTAGGTGAGGTCTTCCCGCCTGCATTTCGCGAGTCAAAAAGCACCACATTTCCCACAATAATGTGATTTCAGCTGAAGTCAGAAGATTCACGCACGCGTTTCCCAGGGTTCAAGTCAACAAATCGGCAACAAACCGCATTTGTAGCGAACTGCTGGGAAGAAGTCATTTCTTTAAATACGGTGAACTCCTAAGGGCCGTGCCCTTAACGACGCACAGCGCGTCGGCCCGTGGTAAAGCATCGGCAACTAAAACTAACGGAACCGGCGCCAAACCCTTCCAAGAGCCTCCTCCCAAAGAGTACGGTGGTTTGATGTCAGGAGCATATCATGCGTTTATAAGACTCACTCCGAAAATACATTTTTGAAATAGCTTATATTAAAGTTCAATTGCAGGTTAAGTAACAAATTGGCTCACTGCCTAATAGAGAGGAACGCACCGTGACAATCAGATAACGCGGGAATTAAACAAGATGGCAACAGCCACTGCGCAAGGAGTCGGAGCAAGGAGCCCGCTCCCGCGAGCGATGCCTTCATCCCGGCGAAGGTGGCCGGGGCTGGTGGGGCTCTGCCGTCACCCAGCCGCTCAGCGCCAAAACAATGAGGACCTTTGAAACCCTACACCAAATAATACCGGATAATATCCAGGAAAAAAGGCTCCTCTCCACCCGTCAAGCCCAAGCTCTTGTGCAGCGGAGAGATCCCGGCTGTCACCAAGGAAACCAGAGATTGCTGGAGCGATCTCCAGCCCCGGCTGCCTGCCGTTCCCTCCAGGGACGGGTGTTTTAGCAGTCGAGTGGCACTCCACCGGCCTCCGGTGCCTGCTCCTTGAGACAGGGACACCACTCCATCCCTGGAGCGCCTGGTAGGATGCTTGTGAGAGGCTCTTCCGCAGCAGCTTTCCACCCACTCGCCGTGAGCCCGTTCCGACTTAGTCCCAACGCTTCACCCTCTGACTTTGCGTACACAGCGATGGGTTTGAAGGAACTATTACCGCTCGGGAAGGAGCTCCAAGGGCCATGGTGGGGACTTCTGCACAGAGACTTCTGCCCAGCGACACACGTGCAGTGCTGGGGAGGGACAGACGAACATCTCGGTGCTGCGGCGTGGACCTGGGGTTGCTCGCACCTTGAGCTCTGCATCTGCTCCGGTCCCTCCTGCACCAAAGGGAACGGGGAAAGGTGCGGGGAAAGGCTTGGACCGGGGTGCAGGCATGGATGGCAAATCCATGGGGGTGGGTGACAGAGCCAACGGGATGGGGCAGGACTTCCCAGCCTGGAAAGGAGATGAGAGGGGGGTTATGGGGGAGGTCTGCAAGGTCTGGATGACATGGAGCGAGCAAACAGAGGAGAGCAATTACCCATGACAGCAAACAGGGACATCTCTCCACCGCATCCTGAAAGATTGAACTCTGCTTCTTCGCCCTCGAGGTGGAAACTCATAACAGCTGGTGCCGCTCAGCCATCATTCTCCTCCACGGTGCTTCACCCCCTCCTCCTGGAGAAAGACCAGTGAGGCCACCCACCCCAAAATACAGACTCTTACGGCTCCTGCGGTGGCTTCAGCATCACTGAGGACCAACGGTACCACCCAGTCCAGCTCCCGCATCGCACAGGACAAACACCTTTACCCAGGATTCGCCCTCGTGGCATGGAAAACCTCCCGTTCCGCCGCCGCGAGAGGTGGTTTGAAAAGCTGCCGAGGGGAAAGGCTTGCGGAGCCTCCCCGGGCTCGGCTCGGGAGATTGTCGCAGTGTTTCAGTCCCCATCGCGACCAAACTCTCTGCGAACCCACTCGTACGAGGGCGAGCAGGGGCCGGGGCCAGGAGCAGCTGACGGGCTCTGCACCAGCAAACCCGTCAAAAACCGGCGCTCTCGCCTGCGCCGTAATTGCATTTATCCCTTCCCATTCTGGAAACAACGGGAAGTTAGCAAAAGCAGAATACTTAAGCACAGCTAGTTCTCGGCGATATAATTCTCTTTAATCTTTTAAGCATTTGACAGTATTTGCTTGAAAGAAGGAGCAACAAGTACATAATTATTGCACTAATTAAGCTGCCAAAACACAAGCATGCTGCAAGAGCACCTTTGAAACAGTGAGCTCTCGATTCATTAGCATCTGCTGTAAGCTTATTAATCACCTAACAGGCAATTAGCAAGCTGTTACTGTTTGAGACTAGTATGTAAATAAATTCTTGGGTTAATTTCTTCCTCTGATAATAAAGAAAACATTATGAAAATTAGCTAAGCGACAATGTAAATGATCTTGACTGTTAATTATATGATGGTGTTACATATGCGGCCGCCGTACACCAGATAAGGGATGCACCTCTCACTCTGCGTGCTGTTTTAAAAATAAAATCGTTGACATAGGTAATAGGGAGGCTTTCTGCGTTAGAGTCACAGATGTTTGCCTTTAGCTAACCAAAACGAACTGCCGAACGACTGACGCTGCAAAATTAGCAACTGGGTTTATTCACA
Source organism: Balaeniceps rex (assembly GCA_013401315.1). Lineage (NCBI taxonomy): Eukaryota > Metazoa > Chordata > Aves > Pelecaniformes > Balaenicipitidae > Balaeniceps > Balaeniceps rex. The sequence goes on from VYZW01043777.1 coordinate 76,676, forward strand.
GCGATCGCCAGCCCTGCGACACCTTGCGCAGAGCCCTGGCTGCGGCTCTGCGGCGCTGCCGGCGGGCTCGAGCCCCCTGCCCTCCACCTGCGAGCCACGGATCCCCCCAAAATCATCTCTGCGGGCCCTGCTTCCCAGGCAGCCCTGCCCTGCCGGGCTGAACTGATGGCTGCGTGCGGTGCACGGCCGTGCAGCAGAAGTATGGGCAGGCAGAGGTGCAGGCAGGCAGAGGCGTGGGCAGGCAGGCACACCGTCGGTGCAGGGATGCTCATGGTCGGGTGGCCGCACCATACGGCAACACTGCTCACTGCTTGCCCTGGGGCTGGACATCCAGCACTCTGTGAGGATGAAAGTCAATAAAATGAACCAAAACAGCGCCCTGCCTGCGCAGCGCTGACCACCACCGCAGGCAAGAGGAGAGACCCTCGTTCACCCTCTTTCCTTGCAGAAGGACGTTGTTTCGTGGCCCAGACAGGATGATTTGCCTGCAAAGCCGTTGGTTATCTCTGCAACCCCAGGCTGATGGCATTGCCCGTTATTCATTATTTCCTTGGGTAATAAATTGTGAGGCTTTCCTTCCGTGTGGCACCACCATTCGCAGAGCGCTCTACCCTCGGTCACCCACAGAAAAAAATAATCCTGGGGCAGGGGGTTGGCAAAATGAGGCAATTACTGGCGGGCTGATGGGCCGTGTAGGCTGTGAGCGGAGGCACCGGGAGTCCTGCCCGGGGACGCAGGCAGCAGAGCAACGCCCCGTGCCAATGCCCCAGCGCCGTCCCCTCGCTCCGTGCCACCACACAGCCCAAAGCCCCACGACCACGCCACACCGAGGGGGCCGGGAAGGACATTGCCCCACTGTCACCTTCTGTGTTCTGCTACGAGCTCGGCTTTACAGCTTTCTCTCCCCAAAAAAACTCCCAGCTCCTTTAAGCATGCTCCAGCGAAGCAGAAAACTAATTACAGTGAACCGCGTGCCTGTTCGAGTGAGGAATTACCAGCAGCAGAGGTTACTTAACAATCTTATTAATTTAAACTATTTTATCGCCATCTTTTGCCCCATAATTATGTGCACAAAACGCACACAGAATATTTCACAACTAAAAGCTTGAAACAAAAGTTGAAGATGAAGGGCGAGATGAGGCGCTTTCGTGCAGCTCCAGCATCTCTGGGAAGAGGAGTGCCGCAGCCTGTGGGCAGCCCTGCTGCTCCTGCCCGCTCCCTGCCTGCTCCCTGCCTGGCTCATGGGGTGCCACCAGCTGCCTGTGAGCAATGCATCGGCACCGAAACACGCTCCCGCCTCTGCAGAGAGTGTGTGCGGCTGCTGCACTTCAACGGGTAACACAGGGACCCCCGGGCAAGGCGGTGGCATCCTGGCAGGGCCACCGAGCCTCGGTGGTGGCATGTGCTGAGCCACCACCGCTGCCCCGCCATCAGCTCTGTGCAATTAGCACTTGCCAAAGAGGCGATGCTACGTGGCCGCTCTGGCCCAGCACAGCGCGGCGGCGAAGGGCGCACCGGCAAAGCGTGCAAACCTCTCGGGGAGGGGGAATTGAGAGCACCGGGTGCACAGAGAGCTCTGGCGTCAGAGCTCAGCGGCCGGCACCCGCTCAGGCAGGGCTCTGAGCCTCTCACCCGAGCTCCGAGCTGCTCTGGCTCTGCTGCACCTATTGCTTCTTAGCAAAGAAAACTATTTCTTGCTCCCCACGGTTATTTTTTTCTCTGGCTGTTCGAAGGAAGGCAGGATACCCGGGCAGCAGAGCAAGCAGGCAGCATTTATACAGGAGTTGCTCTTCTGCCTTTTATTGACAGCTGAGATAGAAATGACCTTCCCCGGCATGGTCCGTTCCGAGAGCATCGGGACCTGCCGCATTTAAAGCATGGTTGTGCATGCGCTACAAATGAGCCTAGCCGCACACAAGGAGCTCGTGAGGACACGGGCAGAGCCTCTGTGCACGTCTCCTGGGACTGGTTTACGTTGCAAAGCTGGGCTGTTGCACGGGACGCGGGTGCCCTGTCCCTCGCAGCAGCACTTCACCTCCTGCAGCGGCCGCGGTGCCCGGCTTCGCCTGGGGCTGCGCGCTGCGGGAGCTGCAGCTCTGCCGAAAATCTGGGCAAGGCAAGACCTGCGTCCCGCTGGCACGGTGGGGACGTGGTGCTCCGCCGGGCTTCACCCCTCGCTTGCCCAGAGGCACCCACATCGCTGCCGGCCGCGGGTCTCACCCCCGCCCGGGGCAGCACCCACCTTTCCCCCCCAGGTTTGGTCCTGCAAGTGGCCCAGAGCGTTCTCCTCCATCTGTTACCGCTGGCCACGAGCGTCCCCTCGGCCAGCCTGCTGGCGTTTCGTCCGCTGTTGGATCCTGGGGAAGAAAAAAAATATCCAAATGTATTGATTCCTGAGCTTGCTTTAACTTGAAAACGAAAGCCATAAGCAGCGTGGTTCCAAAATATCATTTCCCATTTCCAGAAGCAAGCGCTGGAGCTTTACAACAACTGCACGAAATCAAGAAGACAAGGAGGGAACGGCTTGTAAATGGCTTTTTAGTACAAACTGCGTTTCAGTTTTATAGGTGATGGCTGGAGATCCCTTTAGAGCGATGTGCTAAGAGGTTATTTTGGATCCAGCTTAGAGACTGCAGCAGTTTGGCCCATTAAAAAGTAAATTTTTCATGTCAAGAAACAATCTCTTGCAGATGGAGTGCTCGTCTGTGAAAAAGGAAAAAAAAAAAAAGCCCTAACTAGGTCAGGAAGGCAGCGTGCAGCTCAGCGCGCTTGCGGCGCCGGGCTCCTCGGGAGGCTGTTTCCTACCCGGGTCCCTTCCCCACGTCCCAGGTACGGAGGGAAGCCGGTTCGGAGCCGCCTTTGGCCGCATTTCTGAGCGGCCGCCTCCGCCCGACGGGGACTCGCAGCAGCCGCTGGACCCCGCTGGCAGCCGCCTTGGCCGCGGATCCCAGCCCGCCGCAAGTGCAAACCATTTGTGGTTACTCAGCCTGAATCACAGCGAGGGCTTGGTCTCCCACTAGCAATTTAGCTGGCTGGCTGCTGCTGCGGCGTTACACACCAGATGTTTGTGGAAGGGCCCAGGGACAGATGTGCCTTCAGCCTCGGCTGAAACCAAAAAAGTTGCTGTTTCCCTCCATAAATCCCAGCTTTCCTTGGTTTGGTTTGATCCCAGACAGCTCCTCTCCAGCCGTTTGTTGGTTTTGCTCGATTTTTCCCTCTGTTCAAACACAGATAATGGCACCGGGGGCTCTGAGCACCGGCGAGCAGGATGCCGCCGGCATCCCCACACATCACCTGCGCTAAAGAGATACAGCGTGCGGCAGCAAACGCTGTTTGCTTTGAATTCACCTTAACTGAAATAACACATTGAAATAAAAAAGCCCTCGTAAACCTGGCATTGTTTTTCACAACCATTGCTGCTGAAATTCTAATTCCGGACAACGCCAGCAAAGGTGGCAGTTGTAATCAAAAGCAATCGACGGTTGTAATCAAAAGCAAAACTCAACACCTGAAACCATCCGCTGAAAATGTGCTGATTATTTTATATTCTTTAATCAAAATACTAGATTTTTCTTTTTCCAAGAGCAAAAGCTTTCCTTTTGGAAGGCTCCTCTCTCTCCAGATGAGCCACTGCAGACCCAGCACCTTCCAGCTCTCCCTGTCACCTGCAAACGAAACCCTCCATTGCAGTTTCGTTGCCTGCACACCCTTTAGAATCACAGAACCATTTGGTTGGAAAAGACCTTTAAGACCATCGAGTCCAGCCGTACCTGTCCACCACTAAACCATGTCCCTAAGCACCTCGTCTGCCCGGCTTTTAAATACCTCCAGGGATGGGGACTCCACCACTTCCCTGGGCAGCCTGTTCCAGTGCTTGACAACCCTCTCCGTGAAGAAGTTTTTCCTCATATCCAATCTAAACCTCCCCTGACGCAACTTGAGGCCATTTCCTCTCGTCCTATCCCTTGTTACTTGGGAGAAGAGACCGACCCCCACCTCGCTGCACCCTCCTCTCAGGGAGTTGTAGAGACACGTTCCCCATCCAACACAATTTCAAGTTCCTCACTGCAGAACTTGGATTTCAGAAGCTTTGGGGTTCGGCAAATATAAACCCTGGGCTGAGCTGTAGCATTTTGGAAGCCCACACCAATGCTGACTGGCTCCTCAGCATTTTATACGTGATTTTTTTTGCTATCCACCGTGGCCTTAATTTCAAGCAAGTTTACAGGGGATGGCCCCGCCGCAGCCTGTCAAAGGACTGACGCGACCCCTCCGCTCCCTGTGCGCTTGGGTGCCAGCAAGGACACCGGGGCCATGGGTGCTGTGGTGGGTCCTGGGAGAGGGAGGGGGAGCACGGGGAGCTCGAGCTCCTGCAGCCCCATCCTGCTCCTTTGCGGCCCCCCCGAAGCTGCAATGACATTTTGTAGATCTGGCTGCATTGCACAAATCATTCCAGACATGAACAGAAATTTTCTAACAGAGACATGATATAAAAAGTTGGGGTTTAATCGTTTGAGGTGTTGTCATTACCTGTTATTACTATTATCTCTTACAAGTGTAACTAACTGTGAAGTCAAATTCGCAGTGAAATGTTTTCATTAACCCGAAATGAATTTGAGGGCTTTTCCTTTGCAGAAAAGGAAAAGTTTTGGTTTATGACACTTGGAAGGGGGTTGCTCCCTTGCGACGCAGCCCTTCGCTTCCCACCCTGCTCTGATGGAGATCGCTGAGCACAGCTCCTTAACGACGCTTCCCACATCCAGAGCGCTCTGCTGGGAAAACACTGAGGCACCGCATCCCTTTTCAGTTTTTTCTCCTGGAGGTAGCTTTGTCTTGGACTTCTCCTTAAGAAAAGTGGATTTTATGCACTCTGAAGTCTCTAAACAACCTATCGTAACTAGTGCAAGAGGGTATCAGAATTACACAATTCACCCCAAATTAAATAGCTGCGTCTCGATGGCCCCGTTAGCCTCATTGACAGCATTGCGAAGGGTTTAGCCACGGGGTTATTGATCCATTAAATATTTTGCTGCTGAGTCACGGGAGGGCAGCCAAGCCAAACTGTTTGCCCAGTTTGCGGAAGGGATTAGTTTGGGACAAATCAACAGGTGAGGAAAATTCCTTCGCTGGCAGCAATAAAACTTCCATCCACTCAGCATTCGGAGTCCGTGCGTCTCTAACGTCATTTCTGCTGGTGACATGGTCTGACGGAGGCACCGCAATGTGCCGACGGTGCAAAAGGGAGCTGTGCCGGGGAGAGCGCCCGTATCGATCGCGGGAAGGCAGCCTTGTTATTATTAAGGCTGACCTTGTCCGGAGCCTCTCCCACAGATACAAAGGTCACACCAAAGCAAACAGCTCCCTAATGACTGCAGATACTCACAGGGCAACCAGGACAGGATGCAAATACCCCGACCGGACAAATAAATGCCTGGTGACCCAGCGGCTGCGGAAGGCAGCCAAGGCCCGCAGCCTTGATCCAGCCCCGGCAGCTGGCAGGGATGAAGGCAGGGAGCAGGTCTGAGGAGGAGGAGGAGGAGGAAGGGGTAGCTGGAGGGATGAAGCAGCTCACGGGAAACAGGGAGAGGGGCTGGGGCGGCGGGATGCAGCACCGCAAAGCGGGGACAGCGCTGCCCTGCGCGGGGCCGGCTCCTGCGGCGGGGCCGGGGCTCGGGGCCGGGGCTCGGNGGCCGCGGCCGGCCGTGCACCCGCCCGGCCTCCGCCCACCCGAGACCGAGCCAAACCCCCACGCAGGGCGAAGGCACTGTTTTCCCACCAAAAATCCTCATCCCGCCCACCGCGGAGGAAGGCTGCGGCTCGCCCGCGGAGCGGCTGCCGTGGGTGGGAAGTTTTCCCGCTGGATAAACCGCAGATCCCCGTTGCATCCCACACCGGCTGCTCCTTCCCTGACCGTCTCTGCGCTCGCCGTTGCAAACCGCGGCTCCGCTCACGCGTGGCTGCTCCGTGGGACACAGCCGCTCGTGGTGACGAGGGGTGGCAGCCTGTGCCATGTCACCCCCCTCGTCCCACTTCACTCCCTTCCTTCTTTCTGCAAAGCTGGGAAGCACCAAGCAGATGGAAATCCTGCCCCGGGCTTCCTGCAGACCCTTATCCCACGGTGAAAGGGGACAGACTCGTGTCATTTCATCGAGCCTCCTCTCAAGCCTTCCCTCCCCAGAGATAAGCACGACGCAGGCCGTGGCCGCAGCCGGTCCCTGCTGAGGTTCCCCACCACGGCACATGATGACAGATGCATTTTTCCTCTGCACTGGCCTGATGCTGATGGAGCCAGCGTCACCCCTCTGCGGCAGCGTCCTTCCCGCCGCCCGGCAAAGGGCCGATCCAGCTCCCGCTCTGCTGGGATGCACGGGGATAGCTCGGCGTTTTTCTCCCAGCCTCAATCTCAACCGAAGGACTGCCTAAAATTTTACAGTGCGTCTGATCTGGCTCAACAGCATGATCCAGCGGCGTCCAGAACAAGCCTCTGGGTATTTTTTTTTTCTGCAGGACTGACTGGCTTTCTTCCAGCTCTGGGAAAATTTCAGCAATTTCAGGTTAGCTAGATGTTACACACACACGAGCTCACCTTTTCGGCTTTAGAAATCCATCAGTCTTTGGCGAGATAACGAGGACCAGTCTCTGACATCTCTTCCAAGATCTAGTGATATTCCAAGCTGCTCTAAGCTCCAGTTTTGATTTTTCAGGCAGGCAGCTGACGACTTCAAAGGCACCAGTCCTCATCTGTTAGAAAATATCCCCGACTGCCTGGAAGCATCTGCCCTTGAGCAGGGGTGCTGCCCCCCCGCCCGGGCTCGCCGGGTTGCTCCCGTCGCAGCTGAGCATCGCCCGGGCAGAGGCACGGGACGGATCTGGGGTTTTCAAGGGGCTGCCTTTGGGATGAGAGGTCAAGTCAAGGTTTAACCACCTTCCCAGGGCTGTTCAGCTTCCAGGTCTCTCAACAGCAGAGGAAGAGAGTTTGCTTTGACTTCCCCGTCCCTGTGGATTTGTGCGCAGGAGATGCAGGCACAAATGTTTTGGGGATGAAACTCGCTCTGACTGCTGCAGAAATAAACATTTTTCCCTGAAACAGAGTATTTCAACAGGACAACTGGAGCTATTCCGAAGACTTCCCTGGGGCCGGGAAGCGGAGTATGAGGTCCCGCATCGTCGGGGCTCCCCGGGCAGAGCCAGCAGCAGGTCTCTGCGTGCCGCTCCTGATCTCCGTCTACACTTTAGCACAATGCAGAGAAGGAAGAAATACTCTGTCACGGTGGCTCCTTGGGGATTTTACCTCGGACGCCCCAAACAGAGCCCAGTTTGCTGATTGAAGCACGGCGTGGAGATGGAGTGCAGGAACACAGCTGATGGTACATAACCGGAGAGGGACTGAACATTTTCAGCAAATTACCTCTGTTATGAGCCTGGCCATAAAAACCACCTCGCAAGTGAATTTAGCTTTTCTCCTCTCCATGCCCAATCAATTAGCACATGAGTAATACCAGGCCCATTAGGGCAAACTGATGCCGGGGGAGTTATGTCATCTGCTGTAGAAATGATTGCTTAATATCCCGGCTGGCTCAAAGGAACTCTCACCCATTGCACAACCCCCTACAATCGATAGCAACAGTCAAACGATATTGTTTCAAACAAGGGTACTGCTGGGTAGCTAAGAGAGCTCAATATCAGTGTTTGTGATCTCAGACACTTACTGGGCTATAAATAATCCAGAGGAACAACAGCAGCGGAGGACATTTCTAACCAGCAGAAAGGGTTGGTTCAAGCCATTACAGGAGGGCAACAAGTGCTGTGCCGCGGGTGCAGGAGAGGAAGAGTTCAGAGGAAGGCTTCCCGCGTTACGCTGCGTCCTCTGCGGCTACGTCCCGGCAAAACGAGCCCAGCTGCCGTCCTCGGCTCTGATCCTGCCGGCAGAGGACATGGCAATGCTCGCACCACGTCGAGGTGCGGGACGGGGCACCGTACGGTTAGCAGACACACGTCTGCACACGTCCACGCATGCAACTGCAGATGTGTGCTGCAAGGAGTAGGCAGAGCAACCTCTGCAGACCCCCATCATCCCTGGGAGCCCTTGGAAAGGAGCCTCCGTTGCACCAGGATCCAACCTGATTTCACTCTGCTGTTGCACCCCTGATGCTGGAAGAGAAAGACACCATGTCTGTTGCTTTAAAATATACCTAAGAAAGTAGAAAGCAGCAAATAGCAATTACAAGCCCGAACTCGAGCGTCTCGACACGGTGTCGTTCTTGGTATCTCTATAGCCAGGCTCTAGCAAAACGGCCCAACTCCTGCGTCCATCGCCTCTTCCCATTTCCAGTACGGATCTTCACCCTCTGGCTGGATGCCGGGGCAAGGGAGGAAGGCCCAGAGGGAAGGCTGGGAGCTGGCAGAGGTCGGACCGAAAGCCAGTGCCCGCCTGGCCAGCGGCATGCACCGGGCATGCACCGCAACCGTCCCGGGGCAGCAGGAGACATCGCCTGCACCGGAGAGACATTTCACTGCGGGTAGAGAAATATCTAAAAGTAGAAGAGGAAAAAGCTCCTCTGCCTTGCCCTGGGGACGGGGCTTCGTGTTATAAGCACAGGACAAAGCACTCTTGATATTAGGTCTGCCAGAGGATTTGAATAGGATTGGCCTGGGCTAACAAACTGTGATCAAAGCTAATCTCTGATTAGCTATACTGAGGAGATTTAATTTAGTTTAAAGCCTTACCTGAAATGCAGAACTGGGTATTATTGCATATCTGACTGAGACTGCTGTTGTAAAGCTGAAGTATTTATAGTAGAATTAAAACCTCTCTGAAAGCAATCATCCGAGGAAGCAGCAAAATTGATTGCAGCGTTACTGGTTCCAAACATTCGAGAATCATGAGTCAGTCCCCAAAATGTCACAAGATTTTAAAATGTAATATATTTTGTCTTATTTTTATTTAGTTTGAGAGACTAGCGTTCATATTTTCAAGGCATGAAGGTTGAAATCCGACTCTCTTCTAAGGAAGCGGAGATTTGCACCCAACGCAATTCCAGGAGCTGGAGGCTTAACGAAAGCCACCAATTATTTTGCTGCTCCCGTGAGAGGGGACGAGGCGGCGGTGCCCAGCCGCAGCCCTTGAACCCCACAGCGAAACCCGGGAGGAGGCCGATGCCCTGCAAAGCTGCAGGGTCTTACGAGCAGGTCCTGATTTGACGCCCACGGTGCCTTTCCAGGTGGTTCCAGGGATCTTTCTGGAGAACCACAACTCAGGACAGTGTTTTCCCACAACTCGGAAAGCCTGCCCCGGCACCGAGGGCTGGTGCAGAGCTCAGCGCAGCCCTCCTCTCCGGAGCAGGCACGGATCCTGCCCCTGCTCCAGCTCCTGCAGCAGCATCTCACCCCAGGGAGCCCTTCCCCAGGACTCGGCCCAGCCCTGAGCTCCCCTCTCCCTCCTGTCCCTCCATGCCAGGGCAGAGATGCTGGAGGGACGCACGTGGCAGTGTGGCAAGCGGGTCCGGATCCGGCCGCCTTCCCGTGTGCAGGCTGGGCTGCAGGCAGGGCCGGGGTGGGCTACTCCCCCCCACCAGACTTCTCCTGGTCCTCCGGCTCCCCGCAGACACTCGGCTCCTCCTGCTTCTGCCCGCTCGGGGGGCTCCTCGGCTCCCGACAATGACAACCCTCTCCCACTTCTCCCTCTTCCTTCCAGGCCATGACATGTCTGTCTGTAGGGCATGAAGAAATGATGCTGACACAGTGGTGAAGAATCCCAGATGGGAGCGTGCCATCCAACCTGACGGCCAGAGCCCCAGGCTTGAGTTTGGCAGGGAGGTGCGGAGCGCTGATGGCTTCCCGTGCCAGCACCCCTCCGAGACGTGGTTTCCTGAAGATGACAAGGGTGGGCGACCAGGACGATCTCCATATCCACTCCCGGACTCCTTTTGCTGTGTGCATCCTCTGATGGAGAGCGCTGTGCCTGGCAGCAGCGCACGAGGACGCCGAGGCGTTACACGCAGCGATGCTGCCTGCCCTCGGAGCAGCTCCCCGCACGCCTCCGCGCTGCCGGCTGCGCCGCAGGACACAGTCCCGCTAACCTGCGCCAGCCCAAAACCCGTGTACACCGCGTCGGCGCGTACGCCGCCCAGCAGCATCGACAGCTGCAGATTTGCCTTGGCTTGTAAACGCGCTTCTCCCTGACAGGGCTGACGGTGCGATCGCTCTGCCCCGCGCTGCAAGCTCCCGCCTCGCCAGCTGCAATTCAGAGAGATTCCTGCTGGGCAGAACGGTATCGTAACCAAGCAGGAGTCAATCCAGTTTGGCACGTGCCCGATTGCCGGCAGCGGTGCCAGAACAGCTTTCCCATAGCCAGCAGCCTTTGGGGTCAGCTAATCGCGGCGCCCGTGCACCACGCTGCGTTTGTGGGGTGAGCCGGGGGTCCGCGGCCGCAGCAGCTCCTTCGTGCCACCCAGGGCAGCGCATGGGGCAGGATCCCCCTGCTAGCAATAGCAGAAATGCCATCTGAATTAGGCCAGTACCCCCTGCTCTGCTTCCTCGCTGCTCTGTGCTGCGTATTTCAGCCACCGAGTGGTTTTCTGGGTCAGAGACCTGCCCCGGCTGGCCGGGCTGCAAGGGGTCCCGGGGCGCTGGGAAGCAGGGAGGGGTGACTGCTGGAAGAGCAGACCTCCGCAAGCGACATTTCCTTGGGAAATCAGAGTAAAGGGAAAACATAACCGCAAGCTAACTAATTCCTATCAGAAATGAGATTCTCTTGCTCTCCTCATCTCCTGCAAGCGTTCTTGATTAGCTAATAAATGATTAATCGTGCCAAGAAAAGCCGACTCCTTCGTCTCCTGCTTTCATCCACCAGCTGCCTCCAGGGGATTTCAAATGTCACGGGCAGATGAAACGGCCCCCCCAGGACCCCACGAGTCCCTCACCATCCGGATCGCCCAGGAGGAGAGGCTGCACCCCAGCCCTGGCCCAGGAGCTGGACCATCCCTCCCTCCGCACCTTCATCCTCTACCTCAATGCCTGCGAGCGCATCCTCTGCCTCCTCTAAACGCTCTGCAATTTACCTAAGAGGAAGCCACATATATTGATGCCACAGAAACCAGCAGGCACGTCTCTGGAATCCGTTGCTCCTGACAAGTACTCTATTTTAATGCTCCTAACAGCAATTTTTATTCTAACAGTATGTGAAGGCACTTAGATTTCTATGCAGTTTTTACTTTTTAATCTCATATACTTCTTGCTGGTGTCAAAGTGTCACCATTTAATAGTCTTACTGGAAAAAAGAGTGTTTCAGATCTTGTTCTATAGTCCACATTGTGAATACATTAGAGAACCACTGAATGATTTAAGAGGAATTTTTATACCTCTGAACATGGAGGGAAGGCCAACGTGGGAGTGCACAGGGGCCCAGCCTCATCGCTAGCTGCTAAAAAGCTGGGCAGTATTTTCTGCTCCAGGCTCCCCTAAGGCAGCGGGGTTTGGGGAGGGGGAAAAGCACTGCCGGCACCTCCTCCTGCCCCAGAACCGCCCCGGGATGCTGCCTCCTGTGGGGCACTGCAATTTAACTCGCCCAAGCAATTTTTCCCCTGATGAGTAATTCATTTCACGGGCACTTAACACCAGGAAAGCTGATACCCGGTGCCGGAGGTTACGGTGCGGCGAGGAAAGCACGCTCTGTCTGTGAAGCGAGGCCAGCTACTATCGGAGTTTCCCCAGGTAACAGGCAGAGCAATTCCCCGTGGATAACGGGACGTCCCTGGCAGCGGCGGGCAGGCGAGCACGGGATGCCGAGTCTCACCCGTTTCTGGCCGGCGTTGGTTGCACCGCTGCCGGAGCGGGGTCCGGCGATGCCGCTTTTGGTCCCCGTGCCGTTTCACCCCGCAGCCTTCTGCACCGTCATCTTTCTTCACCTCCCGGCTCCCGGGGGCGGACGTCTCGGGGTGCTTTAAAAGAGGCCTCCGAGGCACCTCCGATAATGAGAACAGGAGACAGCACCATGGTTTCTGTGAGATCAAAGCGTTCCCTCCCCAGCTGTACGTGCCCTCAGCAATATAATCATCCTGACAACCCCATCAATATGTATTCCAGCTCCACCAATTCCACCCAATTAGTTCACTAATCTCTCCCCGCCCAGGCACCACGCAATGGCTGGGCAAAAACGCAGACCGCAGCCTCCACCGCTCCGGCAGAGCCAGCGGCAGCCCCCGGGCTGGGACCCGGCTCCCACTGCCGCGGAGACAGGGCTGGGGCTGCAGGGAAGCCAGGCATCATTATTGTTATTATTGTTATTGTTGTTGTTATTGTTGTTATTATTACTGCTGTTATTATTTTGGGTATCCATAAAGATAATTTGCAGCCTGTTTATTCACCTCGGCGGTGTTCTGTATGAAACTTGCTGAGGGCTGGCATGCTCGCTGGGACTCTGATTCGGGGGATTTTCATATTAATTCAGGCCTTACCCAGGGTCTTGCATCCTCTCCCTCCCGACGCATCGATAAGATTTGCAGATGTTGCCCACGGCAGGGGCCGGACCCACGCAGCACCAACGGCTGCTCCGGACCAGCGCAGCGCCCGGCCGGGGCGTCCCAGTGAACAATTCCTGGTTTTCCATGGTCTCCAGCAGGGATGCGGGGGCTGAACCCCAAATGCAGGGCAGAGCCTGGGGAGCGGGGAGCCCCCGCGCCCCCGATAGCTGCCCAAGAGCGGAGCGGGGCTGCCAGCGCATCGCCCAGCCCTTTCCTGCCACCAAGGGCCGTGCTGGGGGGAGCACAGCCCAGACCCCGCGTCCCCTCACCGGCACCCCAGGGTGACCCCGTGGCAGCGGCGGGCCATGGCTTCCTCGTCCTCTTCTCGCCCAGACCCCGGGGGACCTCGCGCTGCTCTCGCTCCCCACCCAAGGCACCCGCAGCTCCCAGTGCTTTTGCAGGGCTCCGTCCGCCTCTGGCTGCTGCGCGGAGGTTGTCACCCGGGGTCTGGAGCACTCACTGTGAAAAGAAAAGGGAGGCAGAACAGAGCCCGTTACTTTAGCCAGGGGATTTACAAGGCATCGTTTGCTACAGGTTAGCTTTGGCTGCCATCATGATCCAGCTCCTGAGATTACCTGTCAAGCTTCTGTGAATTTTAAATAAAAGGTAAAAGGGTTTAACTCGAACACGACACCTCTGTGCATACAGAAATAGCTCAGCTCCTGCTCTCCTACAGGTACACTCCAGACCCCGGATCGACACTGAGCAAAGCTACAAATCAAGGGCCAGACATGATTGCAAACACATTCTTCGCTCTTTCCTTTCTTCTGCTACAAAGGAGATCGGAGGCACACATGGGCTTTGCTTACATCTCATTTCAAACAAAATATACACGCATAAATAACGCTGGCTGACAGCTCGCAGGCTTTCCGATCGCGCTGAGGAGGAAGATGCCTGATGAGCAGCACTTCTGCCGCGACGGTGCTGCACCGGGGGTGATCGCCCCCCGGCCGGGCGCGGGGCGGCGGGGGCGAGGGGGCAGCCCGAGCAGGGGACGGTGCTCCCCGGGGCATCCCGAGGGCTGTGCTGCCATCGCCCCGGCCCCAAAACCGCCCCTGCCCGCGCTGCAGGTGTGAGACTCGGGCGCCCTTGCAAAAGGAGGGTGAGGAGCAGCGCCGGCGCTCGGAGGGTCCGGCTTTGGGGAGGGGGATTGCACGTTTCAATGCTTCTTCCATCTCCAATCCCACCGCAAATTGCTGGGTCTGTGTTTTTAACGCGCAACGTGCAGAAATCTGTACCAATGGGAATCTGCACCCAAGGATGTGTGCGAGAGACCTCGTTTAAAAAAGAAAAATACCTTCTAGGTCCAGTGAGGACTGCACGGTTGGTGCCTATATCCTTCGCCATTGCCAAAACTTGGCAATTTCATTGAAAACGAGTGGCGTTGGAAAAAAAAAACAGGCAGAATATCCTAGTCAAGGGGTAACACAACTAAAGCGGACTGACAAATATTTTACAGTGTTATTACATTAAAAAAACCTGTGATAAAAAATTCCCAGACCCCAAGGTGAGTTTGCGCTGTGCAGGCGGAGCAAGCGCGGGCGGCGAAGCTGCCTGGAGACACGGCCACCCTGCCGTTCAAACGGAGCCGTCTCTGCGTTCAATCTCATCCTCTCCTAAAAGCGTTCGTAACCCCCCATCAACACGGTGACCTCCAGCAGGGACGCAAGGAACACAACATCCAGGCTGTGGTGGCTTTAATTATTTTTAGAACTGATCTCTTCTTAGGTAAAATGATTTTGGTTTTTTTAACGATAGTCCTTAGAGCACACTGAGGTCCTGCCCACCCGAAGGGGCACAGGTACCGGCCATGCACCGGGGCCGCGGTGGTGGGAGAGACCCAGGACCGTGGGAACGCCCCGCGACCGGAGCTGCTGCCCTGTAGGGAGGGTTTTCCATACCAAAATGACCCAAAAGCTCCTAATTCAGCAGACGTGGATGCTTCTCAGCGAAGCCAGCACGGCGCATCCCTTCGAGGAGCCTGTTCTGACAACTTTCAGGTCTGGAGGGGCTCTCGAGCAATCACAAACCGCTGCCAGTGAGAGGCAAAGCAAAGGGTTTTTTTTTTTTCCTTCTAAACACACTCTAGAAAACAGATATATTATTGCAGCTGGAGTCCTCCCCAAACTCAAATAATTTCAGCCCCAGGCGAGTGCTCGGCCTGCACCGTCTGACTTTGGCGGAGCAATAACAAACCAAAAGCAGGGTCCGGTGGTGAATTGCGCCGGCACGGCTCACGCTGACCGAGAGCCTTTGGGAGCCCCGGAGCTCGGGCTAACAGGTACCGGCGGGGGGTTGCCACAGGAGCGACGCAGCGGCGATGCCCGGCGTCTGCATTGGGAGCCCCAGCAAAGCAGGTTATGGAGGGCGGTGGGGATGGGGAAGGAGCTGCCGGCCCGGCGCTCCTCTCCGCAGCGATGCTCACCCCAGGGTGCAGAAGCGCGTCGGCGTTTCCCCTTATTAACGCAGGCATCCACCTGGAAGATGTAGATGTCTTTTTAATGCACCTACGTTTGAAGCCTGCACACATAATCTCTCTATTACACGTACACTTCGCACATACAGTCCTACAGAAATAGTGATTTATGCGGCCCTGTTACATATGCAGAGGCTCGGGATCCTGTTGCACAGTGGGCAACGATTTCGGTTTTCCATAGCTATTTATTTGCGTACCAGCAACGGCAGATGATTAATAGAGCGCGCTGCGGTCAGGGCGAGCCCGCTGCTGAATTACAGCCCCGCTTCCAGAAGCCGCCACGGCATTAATTATTAACTCCGTACAGGAGATTTGCCACTCTCCCAGCACCAGACGCTAAAATAGTTTCCTACATAAAAAAGCATTAAGTGAAAGCTTGGGTAAAGCCGATCGCTCGGCAAAGTGACGTCCCGCTTTCAAGACCTATTGCTCGGCAGGAAAATTTACAATCCTTTAATTCCATTTACAAGGCGGCGACACAAAAGGGAGCCGGAGACGGAGGCTGGAAGCCGAGAGACCGAAGGGGAAGAATAAAATAAACAGGAGTCCAAGGGAGCCAGGATCAGTCCCCCCCTCTGAAATGCAGCCGCTCATTAAATTCCAGCCGGGATTAGAGGCACGAAAGCGCTGGGTAAAGATTTCGCTATTGTACAACGGGAGGTATATTAAGTTATATAGGTTCCATCTTGTCCCTGCTCATGACTAACCGTGTTGTATATACCCGAGCAGCTCAGCGTAATTTGCTTATAAATAATTGACTTCTTGGCGATTAAAATCTCTTGAGGGTCTCCCGGTTTATTCACAACAAGCCGCCTCGGCCTGCCGTGCAAATTAGGCCTTTCAAACCTGTCTCATCTCCAACAGAAATGTTATGAAGAGTGATTTTTTTATCCCCTGTAATAACCTTCAACTAACCTTTAAACTGAAGTGAATAATTTAAATCTTATTTTCATATCAATGGGGGAGTCAAGCCAAGCAATTATCTTTTATCTGTATACTCTGTCGTCAGAGCAAGGCATAATAAAGTTTTCCCAAGTGGGCAGAGCAGAGCAGCGAGAGGAGGAGAGAGCGGGAGCGCGATGGGATCTGAAGACATTAATGCGACGATGAATTATTCAGTAATGAGTACAAGATCTGCCATAAAGGATCCGCCAGTGCCCGGTGCACGCCACAAATTGCCGGATGGTCGGTGCAATTAGTGCCGGCGCGGGTGCAGCCCTGCCCGGTGGGTGGCCGGCACCTCCCTGCCCGGGGGAGGCTGGACCGCGCACCCCCATGGGGATGCTGGAGAAAAGAAAAAAGGGGGAAAAAGAAAAAAAAAAAATCTCCCCCCAGCAAAGCCATCGGGGCTGAAATTCCCCACCGTGCTCATTAAAATTCTGCCGCGTGCGTTTCTCCCTGAGTCCCACCGGACCGTCCATGATCTTTTTTTTATTAATTCATAAAATATCACACTCGTGATTGAGGCTGCTGATTACAGGAGCGGACAAACACGAGAGCTGGTGAAATATTGCATGTTTCCTACCCTGCCTCTGCGAGTGAAAACACGGCCGTCGCATGAAATATTAATCCCTTCCCTTGGCCGGGGGCAGAGGGAGTGGGACGGACGGACGCTGTCGGCAGAGCGGGGCTGGCGAGCTGTCTGAGAGTGGGGAGAAGCCGGGGAAAAAAGAAAATCATTATTAAAGTACTGCATCGAGCGTCCTCGCTAAAGCACCTGAAGACATAATTCCTCTTTCCAGGCTTAAAGGCGGCTTTAACCTGCAGGAGCTGCTGCAGCCACAGGTACCCATGGCTGCCCCCAAAGCTTAAGGTCTCCGAATTCCCCTACATTGTCTGTAATGCTGGCGCCCATCTCCAGCCGCGCCGCTGCTTCCCGGGGGAACTGACTTCACGTCCCAAGATCCGGCGGCAGAAATACGGATGGTCCAGGATCGGGACCCTCCCACCCGGCTCCTGCCCCACCTGCGCAAGCCGCATCCAGCACATCGGCCCCGGCACCGGGCAAGCGTTCACACCACAGCGAGCGGGGAGGCAGGTCGGGAGGGTTTCTTCTGTGGTTTTGCCACCCACCGCTGGCAGAGGGCTGGGGAACGACGGGCGACTCGGGAAAATCCCAGGGGTGGGAGCGCGGTTGCTTGCTGCACAAACCAAGGACCCAGGCAGCACAAAGCGCTATCAGAGGGCGCTGGATTAGGTGTCAGGGCAGCGCTGCCGCCGAGCATTAAGTATCTTCATGTAATCTTTCCACTTAAACCAATTATTAAACAGATTTAGCAGATGATTAAACAAATAAAGATTAATGAAACAAGCAAAGTAATCAGATCTTTATGGGGGAATAAATGCGTGATTCAAAACAATATTAGGACAAATTGTCTAAAACTAATAGTGAATGTGTTGCTTTTGTCTAAACAGCATTTGTTATGTTCTCACTTAGTTGCAATCAAAATATTTGCTCAAACCAGGACGGATCTGAAAATCTAAAACACTATCGAGGATTAAAAAATAATAATGAGCGTTTTGCAGGATCCCCTGTCCTGCTGGGCCGAGCCGGCAGCCCCTGCCCACCCCATGGGTGCCCGAGGGGCTGCAGGACCAGACCCCCGGCAGAGCCGGGCTGAGGGCGGGTGCAGCTCGGGGTGGTCCCGGGGACAGCGAGGGACGGGACAGCCGGAGCGTGGCCAAAGGGACCCCGGCACGGGCTCCAGCCCAGCAGCCGCTCGTGCCAGCCCCCCTCTAATTAGTTTTATGGGAACTCAAAGCTTTGCTTTTATATATAAGCAGCAGCAGTGGTGGGTTTTAGAGCTGTAAGTCTCTTCCTTTCATCAGTTTTGCATACAGAAAGATCCTGTTTGCTCTAAATAGTTTTGTTTTTAAAGCCTCCTAAATTTTTGAAACTAAAATAACAAGGGGGGGGAGACGTTTCCAGACAAACTGTCAGAAGGTCGCAGCCACCAAACCAATGCAAACAGAGCTCCACCACCAGAGCGGTTAATTAAGAGAGGAAGGAAACGAGGTGCCCAACGCAGGGATAACTGTGCACGTTCCTCGGGCTGCAGCACCCGCGTCCCTGCAGGCGTGCACACGTATGCGCCGTGCACAGACACGGTTCTCCCCGGCGGCGGTCCCTGCTGGGACACTGTGCTGTGGGCATGGGGCATCCCTGCGTGGACACGTCTGCACTGCCCGGTGTTTGCCTTGTCATCCGGATGATGCTCTTAGACAAAACAACCCAATTCAGCATCACAGGATAGAGCTGAACGGTTTCACTTATGCTCATAGAGTCACAGAATCACAGAATCACAGAATCATTAAGGTTGGAAAAGCCCTCTAAGATCATCCAGTCCAGCCGTCAACCCAACACCACCACGCCTACTGTACCATGTCCCTAAACCTTGTCTACGCTGGGGAAAAACAGAGTGGCCACTTAACACTAACACAAGTCCCTGTTTCCAAAAACAGCGTAATGATGCGCTGGGGAGGGACGTGGGGAGTTCATCACGTTCCGGGGTGAGATCAGATCCCCCGCTCCGGGCTGGACCCGCAGTTAATTGCAGAAGCAGCTTCACGTCGCATCCCTTTGGCCCCGTGAGATGGAGGTGTGCATCCCTGCTTCGGGGGTGCCCCAGCCTGCCCTCCCGACCACCCTGCCCTAAGTGCGATGGCAAAGGGCTGAAAAGTGGAAGAAAGCCCCTAAACCTGCCCGCCCCGGCGTCCTGCGGGGATGCTCGGCTCCGGCGCCAGTGATGGGACATGCGGTCCAGCTGCAGTGCTGCTACCGCTCATCTGCCGCCTCCGAGCTGCTTCTCTCCTTTGCACAAACTGCTGGTTCTTTGCCACGTGGTGCACGTCTGTGAACAGGGAACACAAACTCCTTCCGTCTTGGGTTTCCCAGGTTTCTGGTCCGGGCTGAGCCACGGCGCCCTCAAATACCCCGACGTGCAGGGGCAGCAGCCGGGAAGCCAGGACCAGAGCAGCAGCAGCAGCAGCGAAGCAGCCTCCCCTCCCGCCCGGGCCGGCCCATGCAACCTGCCCGGCTCGTGCAGGCCGTCAGTGCCGCTGCCGTTAGTGCCAGTGCCTCACCGGGAAGGCATTTTCTGCTGCAAAAGACTATCGCAGCCATCGCACGCACTCCTGGGACAGCGCTGGAAACGCTGCTGCAATAACAGAGTTTATTCTTGCTGTTAACTTGGAAAATAAACACCTCGCGCTACTCGCAATGTTTCCCTTCTCACGCCTGACATTAATGGTAACAGCAAAACCGCCCACCATGGATTCAGCCCCTGGTACGAGGGCACCAGGCACAGCGATGGGACCTGTTCTCTCCTCAGGGCGCTTTAGCATCCGAAGGGATGCAGCTGAGCAGAGCTGAGAAGGGACCCGACTCTTCCAGACTCCGGGCAAGGCGTTCATCCACCACATGTAGGAATCGCACTGTCAGGCCAACAGCTCCCGGGGGCTGTCGGCTGCTCGTGCGGCTCCCGAATGGGTGCGAGCCATGCTCCACGTCAGCCGGTGCCGTGCGCCTGTCCCTGCCTACCACCATCGCCGGCTTCCTCCTACAACACAGCAAGCATCACCATCGCACGCTGCAGGAACGGCCACTAAAGAGCCCAGGCATCTCTTTTCTCCTGTCTTCAGCTGAAAGCAAAGCCAAGAGGAGCCAAGCGGAGCGGAGAGCTCGTTTCACAGCCACACGCCTCTTCGCCATCATGCCGTACCCCGCCGTGGGGTTCCTGCGGCTGAGCCATGAGCTCCTTCGGTGGCAAGCCAGCAAGGGAGATGCCAGAAAACCCCCAAGCGCGGATGGTGGCCGTGATGTTCAGCATCTACAGATGGAGCAAAACCCCTTGTCAGTCAGCGGCAAATCTGCACTTGAACTACAAACCCCCCGCAGGGCCCTCTTGCAGAAGACACCAGCGCAGGCGGCTGGACTTCGAGCCGGCGGCTGCTGGGCTGCGCCTCGGATGCTGACAGCAGCCTTGACCTTGCCGAGCGGGGAGTGAAGAGCTGGAGCCGAAGGGCTGGAGGGGAGGACGAGGCAGCAGCAGGGCAGCTTGCTCCAGCGTGATCCACTGCCCATCCTCATCCTCTGCAACACCGCCTGCGGCGCACGGCAAGTCCGCCACCAGGCAGACCTGTGCCAGCCGCCGCGGCAGCACGGCCAGCACCGCGCAGCGCCGCTCGCTCCCCATGCCGGGCACTCTCCTTCCATCGCCGCCAACAAGCTCAGGTGCTGCCTGTCCCACAGATCTCGCTGGAAACAGCCCCGGCTGCCCGGGGTGGTGGCAGAGGGGACACGGTGCCCATCCTGTGCAGGCAGCACGGCTGCTGCTGGACCCCGTCCCCCTGTCCTCCTGTCCCTCTGTCCCCCCAGCTGGGATGGAGAAGCCCCAGGGTAATCTGCCACTGCCGGGCAGAAGCAGCAGCTCCCGTGGGCCATGGCTGCCCTGACCCCTCGCCATCCCCTCCGGCAGGGCGAGGGCAGGACCGGTGCCGGGCGGCATCGTTACAGCGGGGGAAATACCGGGGTTGGCATTGGCGCTGCTCCTGCAGCCCCCGGCCGAGCCCCCATCCAGGGCATCCCTGCAGCCCATGCCGGCCCCGGTGCGCCCAGCTTCGGTTCAAACCCTGGCTGACCTCTCCATTTAGCCGATGCCACTGCTCTGCTTCGGCAGCAAGTGGAGATTTACATTCAGCAGCTGCAGCGAGAGAATCCAGCGAGTCCATGACATGAATTACAAGTCTCCCTCCCCCAAGGAAAGGCTGGAGCCAGCTCAGCATCCCTCCTCTCTCCCCCCGCTTTTTTTTTTGGAGACTCATTACTATATTGTGGATATTCTCCACTAAAGGGCATCTCTTTGAATGCATTTGCTTTTTTATTAATGTGTGCTAAGACAAGTCAAGCCTGATTATCATGAAGACAATTGCTGAATTCCCTCCTGGAGAAATCTCATCTAGACTGTGTAGGCGTTTTAATTTCAGAGACCCATTAATTGGCACAATTGCTTAAGCAGCTGCTTTCCGTGTCATTTTAGGACCACTTTATGAAAAACAGAGCTAAAAAAAAAGATAAAAAGTATATGACAGGCCAGAGCTTTCTACATGGTAACATAATTAATGCAAGGAGCTTCCTTTGAGCCGCAAAGCAACAAAAAGCCACCCTGCTACCAAAATACGGGTGCCTGCTCCGGCTGCATGCGGGGACCGCTCCGCTCCGGCGTGCCCGCGCTGAGCACCCACGGCCCTTTGGATATCGGGCTGGGCAAGGTGCTCAGCACCGCCACTAACACCTCGTCATCCCAGAGCTTTCTGGAACGTAAAAGAATAAGTAAAAAGGGAAGGAAAAGGCAGCTGGCAGGAACCAGCCCAACACATCTCCTGCGGTGGGCTGCAAACCGAGGTGCTCCGAGCAGCCGCTCGCCGACACTGCGGATGCCCGGGGAGGCGGAGGGGGCTCGGGGGTCCCTGCCTGGGGTGGTGGCTTTGCCCACACCTCGGGGGGTGATAGGGAGGGGTTAGGCGGTGGGGGAGAGCACCCTCAGCATGGTGGGGAAGCGAGGGGTCCAGAGGGCTCCGATGGCCCAGAGCCGACTCCGTGAGCAAACTCGGATGCTCTCAAGGATGCTCGCATCAGCCCTCCATGGCAAATCCATCTGCCTCGGCCCCAGGGTCTCTCCCTGCAGCCCCACGGGTGCCCCGAGGGGCCCGGGTGGCACAGGGGGGCTGGTGGCCGGGCAGCGGGGGGGGTCCGGAGCTGGGGGAGAGCTCAGGCACAGCGCCAAGCACCCATGGGGATCTCAGCCTCCCTCGAGGTCCCTGTCCCTGGGTGCTATCCTGCGCGCACCCCGCGCGCCGCGTGAAACGCTCGGCCGCACGATTGCCGGCGTCGCAGCCGGCACACGCGCGCTTTCCGCGGCGGAGCTGAGTTCCCAGAATTAGGTTAATTATTGAATTAATAAAGAACAAATCCTTCACTCCGGGAGAAGTGGCCAGGCAGAGTTCTGTGCTAGTCTTTGCTACAGGCAAAAATATACATCCCCATTTATTAATAAATAAAGCCGTATCAATGCCCTAAATTATCAGCGGAATATATTTGCTAACCCAAAGCAATAGTAGGAACAATTACTTATTAATAAAGCAATAGCTAAATCTAATTACATCCCCATCAGATCCTGCAAGTAATAAAACCACAGTTGCCTTCCAGAGCCGAGGGACCCCCTGACCTCGAATCAAAGTTTAAACCATCCATCAGCTCCCAATACATTCACAGCACATCCAGCAATTACCATCACCTCCGCTCCGCTCCCCGGCAGGGGCAGGGGTCACCCCATGCACTGCATGGCTCGGAGCTAGAACAGAGCCTTAGAAATCTCATTATCCTGTTAACCATACATTTATCTGACAAGATAAAAGAGACTAGGTGACCAAGCTATCATTAAAGATTAATAGAAAGTATAAAAAATTCAGCTGCAACCAGCATTACTGTTTAGTGCCTGTGATAGGCCTGACAGGATTATTAATCAGGCAGCCAAAAAGATTTAGGTCTTTGCTCTTGCTTTTTCGTTTTAAGTCTTTAGTTCCCCGCCCGCCACAGAAAGCCCGGGTCAGGGAGGACGGTGGCTAATTGGTTCTGCGGGGTTTGGACGGTAACGACTCAGACCAATTATAAAATCACCGGGCGTCGAGGTGACAACAACGCCAGGAACCTGCCGGGGCCGGGACGCTGGGCCGAGGGCTGGGGCTGTTTATCGCCGCCGCTCCTCTCCCCACGCCGGGCTATTAATAAATGGTACAGATCAATGCCTGGATTAATTTTAATAGAGGGCTACGAGGATCACGCGAGTCCCAGGGTGATTTTCCCCTCATTCTTAATTCCATTTAAGTTTAACATGAAAGATTCCCAGGTAACGCCTACACAGGAAGAAACGAGATTTCCCTGTTTTTAAGTCTTAAGTATTCTTTTTATTCTACTTTGCTTTTCCCCTTTTGATCATAAATCAATGTCCTTCCGCCGCCTTCCCGGGCAGCCGGGCTCGCAGGCAGGCTGCACAGCGCTGCCCTCCATTTCTCCACCTGCGAGGACTCGATGATCTTAAAGGTCTTTTCCAACCAAAAGAAAAACCAATCCATTAGGAAAGGCGCTTTCCGAAATACTGTGTGCAGAGGGGGAGCCCCGGCGGCTCGGGGGGTCCCGGGCACCCCACGGCCCCGCTGCTGGCGGGCATCCCTCACCCCTCCCCTGCAGGGACCCGCAGCCTGCTTTGCTGTTCGCCAAACGCACATTTTAAAGTAAGAAATATTACCGAAAACATCGTCAGCCTTTGTTGGTGCGTCTCCAGAAATCGTTCGCGTCCTTTGGAAAACGACTGCTCTCTTCTCGCAAGAAAATATTCCAGCGTGGGCTCGGGGCGGCTCAGACCAGCACAAGGGTGCCCGTCCTTTTCCACAAAAATGGAACAAACCAGAGAAATAAACTGCAAACATCAGCCTCCCGTGAGAGTCGATTGCCTTAAAAACAACAAACCCAGTAATTTTTCCTTGAAAAAAGTGCAAAGCGAGGCTGGGGCGCTGGGCAGCCCTTCCTGCGCGTGGCTCCTCACCTCTGCTTCCCCGAGCAAAGCCCCGGCCGGCCCCACGCCGACCGCGCTCCCCGGTGCTCTGCGCCCCGGGAAAGGGTCCAAGCAAGAGGCAAATGCAGCAGGTAAACACGGAGGTGTCTGGGACACGGCCCAGAGCCCGGCTGGGAAACATATCTGCATAACCACGGTGTTTTACATCCCCCGTATCACATGTAATCCTTTACAAGGAACATTATCTGCTGCAAAATCACATTTAAAAGCATCTCCCCCCCATGAATTACCGTGCTTTCAGTCAGTTCAGGCCATTGTCTGAGATCCTGCAGTTGGGCAATTAATCATCAAACGTAATTGAAATTATGCAAAGAATAAACTGGTCCCGTGGAGATGCTCGGGGAGGTTTGCTGACGAGGAACAGGGGTGACAGTGACCGGGGTGTACCGGAGGGACCGTCCACCCGCACGGCGCGGGTCAGCTGAGGACCCTCCCGAGCACCCGCTGCAGCACCAGCGCAAGCTCCCACTTTTCCAGTGATGCAGAAACTGCAAATATTCTTCTAAGCCTTTAAAACACCGGGAAGGGAGTGGGGCTTCAGCTCCTGGCAAAGCGGCTTCGCTGGCCTGCAGAGCTGCTGGCGATGCTCCCCAGCAAACAGTGTTTTAGCAAAACCCCCCCCGTGCCCTCACATCCTCTGGAAAAAGTGAGGAAATCCCTGTCCAGGGGAAAGCCGGGTGTTGCACACACAGCTCCCCACCAGCTCCATCCTATCTCCCAGGGTACGTGCTCATCGCAGGCTAACCCGGGTCAGCGAGCCAGTGGAGGACAGCACGGAGAAGAGAAGCCGGGACACGTACCAGGGGCTGTACCCCGTATCTTACGCCTGTTCTCACTATCAGAGGACGCACTGTGGTCAAACGCGCTTTGGGCCTGACCCATACCGCAGGGCACTCCATTCAAAACCGCACACAGGGACAAAACCAATCCAGGGGAAAGCCAAGCAGCACGTCCTGCACCGCTGCCATAACGAGAGCAGCCACGCGTCTCAGTTCGCGTGGTTTAAAATAAATTTAATAGATGCTTCAACACTTCGCTGCTGCTGTTCTGGGGGTGGCGTTTGGAGTCGATGCTCCGTCTGCTAATTGACGGATCAGGCTTGTGATCCAAGAAACACGAGTGTTGTCGTCTCGTGAAGCTGTGGCTTCCTCTTGCTCCTCTGTGGCGGGACAATTGTCACCGTGCCATCGCCTGCGGCTGCAGCACCCCCTCGGAGCACCCCTGCCCTCCATCCTGGCCCCTGTCCCTGCTCCCCGTGACAGATGCTGGGGGGTCCTCACCCCGCTCCCGGGCAGGACCGACCTCCTCCGGGAGGGAGCCAGCTCGCTGAGCAAGAGGCTGGTGGGACCATTGTGTGAGGCGGATAACCTTCATCTCCTGCCAGCCACCTCCCCTGACCCCCGGCTCCCGCTGCCAGCGCTGGACCACAGCTCCTTGGAGCAGCCTGGGTTGCACACCCACACCAGCGCTCACTGGGGACAGGGCGGGGAGATTTTGGGGAGTTTTCCGACAGAACGGCTCCTGCAAACTTCACGCCACTTCCTGCCCGCAGAACTGGCCATGCAGGCAGAGGGGGAAGAGGGCTTTGATTTGCATGAGCTTTTGCAATCAAAAGCCAAAGATGGTGGCGTCACCCTTTGAGCCAGGATGCTAAAAAGCCTCTGAGAAGCCTGGTTTTGCATCCGTCCAGGAACTGCTGTGTAGTTGCTGCTGAAACCAAAATAAATCAATTCCAGTTCTGCAGGACGAGTACGGGAAGCGCTGGCTGGTTAATCCCCATCTGCAGGAAGGTAGAACTTGGCTTCACGGCGTCTTTGAAGCTCACAAGAGCGAGATAAAAGAGAAATGCTAAAGATTTGCAAAAGCGAGCAGAAGGGGGATGGCAGGGAAGGCGGCCACGCAGCCGAGCCGGCGCTTTGCCAGTGTCGTGGTACGGCGGAGCTTGCGTCTTCTGTGCCTCTGACAAGCCTGGAATGAAAGGGACACCTCCAGCACGGTGCACGTCCCCTGTGCTTCAGCGAGCAAAGACCAAGCGTATCTCCTGACTCTGAGGCCACGCATCGATGCAATCAGGTTTGCTCGACAGTTTGGGGCAAAAAATGGTGAGTCTTCAAAATACCGTGTCAGATTTGTAACACAGCATGCAGCCAGGCAAGACTCACACGAGTCTGAAGGGTTCGGCAGAGGGACTTCATCTCACAGCAGAAGAAAAGCAAATCCAGATTGATAGAAAGCTCAGTTCATCTCAGAGGGGTCCAAACCACAAGGACACAGATCTAAATTTCAACCATTCCCAGGGTTTTGTGGTATCCCTCCCCAGAGGGCTGGACGGACCCATTATACAGATGAAAACCAGGTGCAAAAAGCTGTCATGAGGTGGGCTCGGGCTACAGTCTCAAAGCTTGTGGGTTTTCAGATGGAGGGTTTTGTTTTGGGGACATCTAATTCTAAGTAAATACACCTGACTCTTGCTTAAAATATTCCACCGCATCCCATGGAGCCGGCTTGGCCGTTTATCCCGGTCTGGATGGGAGTACAACGTTGTGGCTGCCATTAACACATCCACGTTACCATACGATCTTCCCCAGCCTCACCGTGGTGCTTTGTAGATGCTGCCGCTCTGCTTGGAGGCTCGATGCGTCTGGCAGAAGCTCTTCATATGGCAGAGACTAGAAATGTTGGGAAGGAAAATCCATGCCTTTTCTGGGGAGAAAATATCCGAAGCAGACAGAAGATAAGGCTGAATTAATTATTTACCTACATTAGCTCATGGAAAGCTTCCCCGGGCGCCCACCGAGACCAGCGGCCTCCCATCTTTTATCTGTTCAGCAGGCTAAGATGGAAGAAGAGGATGGGGGGAAAAAAAAAGAGCTTAATGACGGTGTCTGTTGATCATCAACACGAGAAAAATGAATTGCTTCCCTGAACCTGAAAAATATCAAACTGCATAAATAAATCTATTTAAATTATTAATAAACAAATTTACATTTGGAGCCTGAGCATGAGAATTAATTTCATTTCTTATGCTAAACTGGCCAGTACGGCTGATGACTCAAGAATTAAAAGACGCAGAAATGAAGGAAAAATGAAGGTAGGGTGGTTTTGTAAGGAAAAAGACGTGACGTGGAAATTCTTGGCCCTAAACAAAGCCAGCTTCCAGCAGCTGTGAAGTAAAAGCAACAGGCACAAAGAGGGTCTTTGCGTTGGAAGGTGTTTCGGGAATGACGGTCC
Source organism: Balaeniceps rex (assembly GCA_013401315.1). Taxonomy (NCBI): domain Eukaryota; kingdom Metazoa; phylum Chordata; class Aves; order Pelecaniformes; family Balaenicipitidae; genus Balaeniceps; species Balaeniceps rex. Next base: position 103,537 of record VYZW01043777.1, read on the forward strand.
CTCTCCACCTCCGATGCCCGGTGCATCTGCCGGTATCTCCGACGGTGGCAGCTGCTTGGAGGACGCCTAGGCCAGGACGTTTAGCGACAGCTAATGCATGCTCACAATTATTAAAAACCAAATCTAAGCAAAACCCCAGACTGGAACATCCTTCCCAGAAAACGCCAGCCATCCCCTCCGCCCCGGGGCTGCTGGTCACTGCCGGCCCTGGCGCCGAAGGGCCCCCGGCCACATCCCCCACGCCTGCCTGTCAAAGGCACTCGTGTGTCACACCAGCGCATCAGCTGCCTGCTCCCTGGGAAATTAATTAGAAAGTGCTAATTTTAGGTAAAATATTGAACTACGGCGGAGGCAGGGCTGAAACCCTCACTACTTTCTGCCCTTTGTGAGTACTTACACCAGAGACGGTGCCAAGAAGCGCCCAGTGCCTCGGGGGCTGCCACAGATGGGGAACTTTGGGCAGAAACGCCGGGGGTTTGGTGCACTCCCCCACCGCCCCAGTGCTCGTCAGACTGATGGGGCTTGGACGGTGGGGGTTTTGCAGTGCCAAGGCCAGGGCTCGGCTGCGGCATCCCAGGGCATGGGAACCACATCAGCCCCTCCCTCCGTACCGCAGCCCCCCTGCAGCCAAAGGGCCTGAAAACCTGTGTGCCCCCCATGCCGTCTTCTCTCTTCCAGACTGAACACCCTCATTTCTTTCCATCTGCCCTCATCGGTCACGTTCCCCAGACCCTGCTCGCTCTCCCTCGCTCCTGGACCAGCTCCGAGCCGTTTGCATCCCGCCTGGGAAGCGGGACCCGGAGCCAGAGCAGTACCCGAGCGGGTGCCCGCACCCCCAGTCCCTCTGCCGCACACCGTCCCCGTGCCGGCAGGGGACACGGGGACGCTGGCAGCGTGCCCGCGGCTGTGGGCTCTGCTCCCTTCCAGCAGCACGACTGCAAACGCTCATCCCAGATAGAGCAGCCCTTTTTTTGTTGTTTATCCTGTTCTGCTGGGAACTGGCATTTGTGATAGATTGCACATAAAAACCTCCTTCTAAACCAATCTTTTCCTCAGCTGCCCTTTCACTGGAGCCTGCCTGCAGTCTCTTCGCCGGGATGCATTGTTATTTCATGTGATGAGACATTCCAGAAAACGAAATAAAATAAAAATAGACATTTGGAGGGGCTTTTGTTTTGCTTTTTCACAGCTCCCCCCCGGTTTGACTCCTGTGAACACACTTGTCGAGTTGATTTGCTCACGCTGCCTCCTAAGCATGTCCTTGCACCGGAGACACTGCTCTTTTAAATTCAGCTTCTCAGAATTAGAAGAAAAACTTGGCAAAGCAACAATAGGGGAAAAAAAAAATATGAATAATCTCAGAACAGAAGTTGCATTATGTGATGTGGTTGCCATGTGGTTAAGTCTGAGAGAGGATCATGCAAGCGCATTGTGGGAAAAATGATAACAGGCGAAACAATCCAGAGAAACGCTGAGGGGTTTGTAATAAGAGGTTATAATGCAAACCCGGCGGTACCGTGCCATGGCCCGACGCCAAGAGATCTGCGAGAATCCACAATAGCCGGGTGGGTGAGTCGGGATGGGGATGAAGGGGGTTGTTGTCCGCCCTGCGTTGGGCAGACTGAATTTGGGCACCTTTGGCCACGCGGCTTCACGGTGCGGGGATTCAGGGTGGGGGATGCCCCGCTGCTGGCAGTGCATTCGCTCTGGGTACCGGTCCCAAACCTCACTGGGGGGGGAAACCATCACACAAAGTCATGACTTAAAGTACAAGACAGACCCACAGCAAAACCTTGAGCCGTTGGAGGCATCGATGGCTCCGGCACCTCCAAGGCAGCAGCCGGCAGAGCCCCGACAGCAGAGCCACCGCCGGCACCGACCAAAATGCACTCTTCCATGCTGACTGCACCACCCTGAAAAGCCTGAACGCACCCCAGAATCTCACTTTACATCATCAAACAGGTTTCCCCTCCACAGGTCACCCGCCGGAGCCACGGCCGTGTCGGGCGTTTCAAGCACACACCGAAACAGCAGCGATCAGTGAAAGCCGCTGCCATCCACCCCGTGCCCCAGCCACGCTCCCACCACGCCGGCCCCAGCCCCTTCCCGGGGTTTGCTCCGTACAAGATTCACCACCTCCACCGCCATCACAAAGCTGTTGGCCGTCACGGGTTCATGACCAAGCTACAGGAGTTGCCTCCAAAGCGTCACCTCTGGGGGACCGGCTGTAGAGAAAAGCCAGATTTCAGATAAATTTGGATTCAGATGGTTCGGGGGAAGTACTTACGAACTATAAAAAGCCCATATTTTGTTCCCCACGCTGTATAAGCTGCGCAGGGGAACTGTTATCAGGGCAAAACCGACCCATCCTCCTCTCACTTGCGTTGTCTTGGTACGAACGTGTGAGTGGGAGGAAAGTCAGCGCAGTCAGCTGAGCTATGGGAAATTCAGAGCGCGTGGGGAAATACATGCATTAAAAAAAAAACAAGGGTAAATTCTGTGAAATTATATCAGCAATGTGAATTTTGCTCTTTTATTGCAACAGAATTACACGGCTCGCTTTTAGCCAGGATGGCGTAACGCCGGCCGGCGCAGCACACCGCAGAACGCGCCCTCCGGGGTGGCAACTCACCGGCGCCGTGATTCGCGCGGGTCTCACCCGGTCGTGGTCCTGCCCGCAGCAATATGCGAGCGGAAGCGAAGCGTGGGGCACGGGGAGGAGGCAGACAGCGCTGTGACTTCCCCGGCTGCTTTCTCCCCAAGGCAGGGGAGGTTTTTGGGTTCCCACTCCCAGCTAGCGCAGGTCGCTCTGGCCCCAGCTGAGCACCCGTGGGGCAGCGGCCGGGGTGCAGCTCTGGGGCGCTGCGGGCAGGGGGATGCTGCCGTCCCCCCGGCCATGCCAGCCAGGGGCTGAGCAGCACCCTCCTAAATCTGGAAGGGAAGGACTCTGCGGTAAATTAAACATGCCGTGAAGAACTGGCAAAGCAGCCCGCGTGCTGGCGCCTTGCTTTGTCTCGGAGTAATTTAGCAGGCTTTAATGAGAATTCATTCACGTTATATTGTGAATAGCTGCTTTTATGGGAGACAAGAGGTGATGAACCAGTCGGAGCGGAGACGACTGGCACAGATGCCACCATGCATCACCGCTCCCCGCTCCCCCTCGTGCCAGGGCGGCCGCAGAAGCACCTAAGGAAGACCGGTGATGAGCAGAGACGGAGCAGAGGGGAGGGAAAGAGCGGGCTCGGCTTTTACGGGCACAAACCCAACCTCTCAACCCCCTCAGGGTCGGAGGAAAGGTAACGGGGTTGTTGGGATGTATCTACCGGGCCAGCCATCCCACCGGTGACCCCGGCACTGCCGCGATGCTCTGGGGGTGCGGGGCCGGGCAGGCTCCCCACGGACCAGCCCCGGGACCCCTGCGGCAGGGACAAGCTCGTAGCAGCCAGAAGGCTCGAAAGCATCGCCGCCGCCGGAGGCACGGGGTCCCGGTGCGGGGGACGCCGGTGGCACCGTGCCCGCTGCTCTCTGCCGGGGGAGGACGGAGCCCCAGGACAGCTTTGCTTCAAGAGTGACTGCATTCATACAATTAGCGACTGATGCGAGGCGTCGGGATTCAAAACCCTAATTTGGCCTGATTAAAGCTTAATGATTCCAGCTTAATGATTAAAGAAATGCCCCAATTTCCTCGTTCCAAACAGCCCTGGCTGCCAAAACTCAGGTGGAGCGGACACACATGGGGCTGCAGCTTGTAGAGACAACATGGAAAAAAATCAGGATTTCCATGGCTTGAGCACAGAGGGAAGGATTCATGCAAACAGATGAGCCGGTTAGCTGACGAGAGGGAGAAATTAAAGTGTTTTAATGAGGATTTCAGGATGAATAACAACCTGGCGGACTCTCAAGCAGAAGAAGATTGCTGTGTGCAATCATTTGAAGGGCAGCAGAGACCAAGCTGGTGAGGGTGGGCTGCAGCCCCCCGCCCCGCAGCGCCCGCTCTCGCCGTCGCCTCCAGCGCCCGGCCAGCGTCGCCGGCTGAGCCTCGCGGGGCTCGGGGCAGATGTGTCAGGGGCCGCGCAACTCGGGGAAACGCTCCGGCTCTTTCCAAAAAGCACTTCAGCGTCGCGGCGAGGCAGCCTCCCCGGAGAAGCGCAGGCAGAAAATAAAACCACCCATCTGCGCTCGAGCTCTGGACCCCATTAAATCGGCGATCGGCGGGGGGAGAGGGGGCGGCCTCAATTCACACAAGGTGCTCTCTTCATGAAAGCATCTTTTGATTATGTTATTGCAGCTATCAAAATATTGCGGAGTTCAGAGCATTCCTCAGGGATCCCCAAGCTCTTCAAAGACCAGAGGACCACGGCTGGGGAAAAAGAAGCCTTTAATTATGTCGGCTTCCACGCTTGTTTCTGCGGTGGAGTTCCTTAAAAAAAAAAAAAAGGTCTTAATGAGAAGAAACACATATGGCTTCATTGTTCAAACACGGAAAAATAAAGCCGACTTTTTTTTCTTTTTTCTTTTTTTTCTAATAGACGTGCAAGTTTCATTTAGGCCCTACGGTACCATCCAGGACCGCGTACCGAGGGGCTCTGGAGCACAGAATCCGGGCGCTGTGTAAATCAAAGCCTGGCGGCAGAGCCGCCCTCCCACCTCCATTCGGGGCAGAAGCTTCTCCCCCAAAGCCCAGCCCAGCCCCGGCCGACGCTCTCGCCGTTCCCCACCGCCCTCACACGCTGCAGCGGTGCTTTCCTCCTCCCCAGCTACTTCAACGTATGCAAAACCCCACAGCAGGGCAATGAGATTTCGGCGGGGTAATCTGCCACAACCCCATCATTTGGTTCAGATGTTCGTTTGAATTTAAATGTAAAGGCTCGTTTTCATCCCCAAACGTAAACAGCAAATAGCAGAGCCGTGTATTACACGACAGAAAGCATGGGACCACCCTACATTTTAAAGAACATATTGAGTATATTCTTCTAATAAATTATCCTATCTAGCAAATTTAATTAATGGGCTAGCGTGTGGTGCAGCCTGCTGAATAAAGTATCTCTATCAGATCTGCAGCGCTTTTGGAAGCTTTGAGTACTAATAAAGAGTGTTTTGTTCAAGAACTCACAGGGAACAATTACAAATAATTGCCAAGAAGGGTGTGTGCCGCATGTAAGTGACTACATATTAAAAATGACGAAGCAGAGTGTAAAAAAATCATAATTATTAACCACGGTAAGACCGGCTAGCTTTGACACAGCCATTTCTGCCCTTCCCCACCTCTCTCCCTGCTCCAGGATGAGCAGGCTGGATTCTCGTGGGGCTGCGGAGGAGCGAGGACGTTTCTGCAACTGCCCGAGGCTGTGCGATAAATCACGGCCAGAGCCTGGGATATACATTTGGACGTCCCGATGTACGTCCCAACGTCCGTCCCGTACCCAGCCCACAGCCCACACACCTCTGAAACAGCAAATCCGTGAAGCTCCGCTGCTGCTCTCCAAAAGGCAGCAGCAGGCAACGCAAACCCTCGCTGCAATCACCCTAACGAAGGAGTCTGCTCGTTAATGCACCAGCCTTAACGTTGCGTTCCAAATCCACGCAGTACGTGAAGAGCCGCGCTGCAGGGGAAGAGGAGCAGGTTGTTCTCGTTGTTTTCTAGCCCAGCAGTTTTAAGCCCGCCGACTCGCCGCTTGGACGTGCATCCCGGAGCAAGGGCTGCTCGGCACTGCCCGGGAGGGTGCAGCGGGATTTGGGGCTGCGCAGCCCCGGAGCAGGTGGGGAAATGAGCACTGGGAGCAGCCAGGGGCACGTGGCGTACGGAAAAGTCGCTGCAGAGTTATATACAGCAGGTCTCGCCACGTCAAACCTTTGCCTAACGTCTAATGCGGTCTAATGTGTGTCGAAGGAGTGACTTTGATTTAAGGTGCACCCTTCCAGCTCATGTCCTGCCACGCACCATGTCGAGTGCTGATCAATCACGGAGAGGAGAGGCACCCCATCACCCCTCCGTGCGGGGCGGGAGAGTTGAGCCTCCCCGCGCTGGCCGTACGGCCGCAGGAGCTGCATCCGGATCCTCAGCCCCCTCCACGAGGCTTTGCCTGCGAGATCCTTCAGGGATCCCGTTGGGATCTACTTTTCCAACCCATAAGACAGCAAGAGGCAGAAAACCTCTTCCTGATGGAAAAAACAAAACCACAAACCAAACCAAACCAAGAAAACCCCAAGAAAAGCCACTCAGTGTAAATAAAAGATTTTCTGGGAACGTTTCCCCATCCTTCCTCCCTTGAAGCTACGGAGTGGGATCTTTTCACCCAGTTCCTGAGGATCAGGATCTCCGTGCAGAGTTTGAGCTTGACAGAGGATCACATTCACTACCAAAATACTTCACCTGTGCAAACATTCACACTTTAAAAAAAAAAAAATTATTTCCCAGACAGCATTAAAATCTACCTGATCCCTCTGAGTTCTAGGCTTCCCCTATTCCACATCACCAAAAAAAGCCCCAAACCCCCAGGGCTGCCCAGGCTAAACGCGATCGTGCAGTTTTTCAGCTGGAGCTGTGAACGGAGCAAAGATGGGCAGCGGTTTGTGTATTTCTTTCGCAGCACTCGATATTAATACATCCCTTTGGTAACCTGCCAGCGCCTGTCTCGGTCCTTTCAAACAGTGAGTACGATATCAAGTCAAGTAAAAGAAAAACCTCCTTTAAAGTGACTTCTCGTGGTAGAAGGCCTTACAAAGAGCGACTGCTTGAAAGGTTATAGCTGCAGCATTGGCATCTGAGCTGCCAATTTCTTTACACTCCTTGCTTTACATGACAATAGGGAAAAAAACCTGAGAGTAGAGCAGTTCCCTTCCCCGTCAGCAGGACACTGGCACCGTAATGCACAACTCAAAGCTCTGGCAATAACGAGCAGCGGAGATTGGAGACGTAGCCACTGATGCCAAAACAAAAAGGCACATTTAAAACCACCATAAAGACATAATTTTTCTGTGTTTTCACACGCAAATAATAAGCCAGGAGAGCAGCATCCCTGGCGCAGAGAGCAAAGCAGGGTTCGACGTGGGCTGAGCCAAGTGCATGGCTGATGAAGTTTAGTTAGAGAAGAGCTCAGATTTAGCACGTACCCCCTCGTGCTCCAGGTCTGGAGCCGAGCCCGCGCTGCCCGGGGCTGACGGACACCTCCAGGCAGGGAGCACCTCTCTGTGTGCTCCCCGGCACTGCAGTCCTGGCATCACCCAGCGCTGGGGACAGCCGGGGACAGGGAGCTTTGTCCCATCCTCCAAGCCAGCGAGCACGCCTCTTGCTAAACCCCAGAGCTGTGACACCTCGCAGGTCAGGAGATGTTTCCCCTTGGGCTTTTCGGTATCCACCCCGCCTCCGGAGCGTGCTGTCCCCAGGAGCAGGCCAGAACCGACACATGCAATGATTCAGGGGCTGGTGAATCCAAAATAAAAGGCTGGACATAAATCCAGCTCACCCACCAGCCAAGGCCAGGGCAGACCACGGGTCGCAGAGAGATTTAATGCCGACAGCATTGCTGCAGCCCCAAGTGAAGGCGGCACCGAGCTCGCAGCCCACACGCGCTCCCCAGCTGGGGCTGAAGATGTACTTCCATGGCAGCCTGCACGGATGCGGGAGCAGCCCGCAAGGATGCAGGAGCAGCCTGCACGGATGCGGGAACAGCCTGGCTGGACATGGGAGCAGCCCGCACAGATGCGGGAGCAGCCTGCACAGATACAGGAGCAGCCTGCACGGATGCGGGAGCAGCCCGCACGTGCCAGCTACAGGAGAGCCACTTCAGACCTACCAGAGCTTTGGTTACGTACTGCAAAACACTTAACAACTCCTGCACAAGAAAAAAAGCTCAAATTAACGTTATGGCAATAGCCAACGTGGCATCGGGGCCCCCCACGCTCCGCGTGCCCAGGAGATGCTCCCGGCAGGCGCGTGGAGCCACGCAGGGATGCAGCAGCGGGTCCTGCACGGCCAGGAGGATTTACACAAGCGTGCTGTAGTATCCTGGGACCGAAAACAAACCCCAGCACGAGGCATGCGGTGCCACGTCCCGTTACTGCCTCCGCAATACACACGCGGTGTTTCGGCTGCAAGCATCTCGTTTTGATTTCATCGGGCAGGAATGTTGTGAACTTCGGTTTAAAGAACAATTTATTTCTTGCAATTTCTTCTCCCGGTAGAAGCGGCTCAGTTTTCCAAGACTTGATTTTTTCCAAAATAAAATAAGAAGTTAACCGTTGAAGCGAAGTAACCCGCTGCCGCATTTGTTTCCCTATTGCAGCGTTTCAGAACTTAGATTAAAAATGGAAAGGGGCACCTTTAAAACTTTAATACCATTTAAATGTTCCAGTCTCACTACTGCACCAGATCGTTCAGTAAAGTAGCTAATTAAAAAATGGCTGCTGTGATGACAGACTAGATTAATAGTTTTTGAAGAGCAGCCAGTGCACCAACTGCTCCTGTAGCCATGATGAAAGCTAATAATGTAGAAAATTCTGCCAATTCTTTTAATTCATGAATATTTAAGCCTGTGAAAAATCTGTCAGATTATAGCACTTTTCTGGTGATTTTCTGCTTAAGTACATTTATGGGCAAATGCCAGTTGCTCAAGAAACTTCAGTGGAATGTGGAGACTTTTTATTGTTTGCCTCACCAGAGCCCTTCTCTCTCTCCTTCGGCTGGTTAACCCCTGCCAGGGCTGCAGGAGCCAGGGGAGCCGGCTGCTCCAGCCCGGGGGCACCCACCTGGGCACGGCCCCGGCCACCCCCTCGCCCCCGCTCCCCACGGGACGTGCACCATCCCGGGAGCGAGGGAAGGGGATGAAGCGTCTGGGTTATGCAGCGCGGTGGGAAGGAACCCACAGATGATTCTCACTGAGGGATGTCTTTGCTGCAAGAAGAAAAAAAATGGTATTTCTTCTTCTAGGAGCACGAGTCCCCTGGTGTCTCCTGGCCGGGCTCTCCCTGAAGAGCGGGGGCCGAGGGAGCCGCGGGCTTTTGTGCTCTCCCCATTAGCCCCGTGTAATTAGACGAAACAGGGGCTGGCAGCGGGAGCGGCGAGCGCGGCAGCGGTGGGTCCCGGCGAAGGGGTCGGCGCTGGCACCGGCCGCGGGCTCGCCGCCCAGCTGGCTCCGGCGAGCCCCAAAACAAGAGACTGTCTGAAGCCACGAGTGGTTTGTTGGCAGCGGATCCCCTGGCAGCAGCTCAGCGCTCTCCTTGCTGGTGGGCTGCGTTCTGCTGCGGTGCCAGGTGACTCATTTTACAGCTATTTAAAAAATAAAAATAAATACGCCTGGTGGAAACGTAACCAGCTTCTCCGCTCCGTGCAGCGCTGGAGGCTGGCGCTTCCCGCGAGCGCGTGGCGCGGCGAGCATGGGGTTATCCTCACGACCGCCACAGGAAGGATGCTCTTTTCCATCAAACTCCCAGCATTTTTCCCAGAAAAAACGCCCGGTTCTTGGTGCTGTACCGCAGCCCTTGTTCTGCCAGCTGGAACTGGAGCAGAATAAAGTAAAGCAGCCAGCAAGAGCGATGGGCCCTTCTCCTCTTCTCCTTTCCCATCAGGAAAGTTCACCTGGGACACAACGGGATGCGAGCAGAGCCGTGAGTGCCACAGCACGCCGGCGGGACGCGGCCACGGTTCCGTCCTTCGCTCGCCAGCCTGGATGCTCCCATGGGAGCACAGGCAGCTCCCCCTGCCCACAGGCAGCATGGAGGAGGGCTTGGTGGGGAGAGGGGCAGCAAAAAGGGGTGGAAAAAAATAAATAAGAGATGCTCCGCTGTGCTTATGCACTGGATGACCTCGTTTCCAAATATTTCGGGATGTGAAACACAGAGCGACTTTGAAACAAAAATGAGGAAACCACCAAAATTTGGACCACGTTACCTAAAGCTGAAAATACAGCTTATCACCCCAGCCTGGCTGGCGAAAGGAAAGCCCACCACGGTGTGGCACTCCGGGAAGGCTCACGCTTCCAAACCTCGACGCCGCGTCTCCTCCGTGCTGCCAGATTACATGAGCCCTTGAAAACATTCCATAAACATCGCTGTGTAATCAAGCGCTTACAGGATTTGCAGCCTCGTCGTTTCTCGGCGGGGAATGGCCTTTAAAGCGCTCAGAGGTTAGGGGGTCAGCCTAGCCCAAAGGCGCTCACCTCCAGGAGCATGCGGCCAACCTGGGCCGCGCGTCTGCCGGCGCTCGGGCACCTCTCGCCCCGGGAGGCGAAGCTGCTCCCGGCTCCCTATCCTGCAGCAGCCGGTAACGCTGCGCTTGCTGCGGCGCCCACGGGGTGCTCTGTCCGGCTGCCACGCTGAAAATGAGCTTTATGGGCTCAGGGGGGACTTTTGACCTTCCCCGAGGGCCAGGGTTCCTGCTCGGCTCGCACGCATCCGCAGCGGGATGGAGGCGAACCTGGAGCACGGCAGAAAAGCCAAAACCCCGCTTCCTCTCCTCGTCACAGACCTTCAGCCACTTACAATGTCACTTCAGCTGAGTAATAAGCAATTATGATTTAATTACTCCAATGCTCTTCAGCAGAATTTTCTGAATAATAATAGTGACTTTTATGGCACCTCATTTATCCTTCCTCCTCTTCACCTGGATTTATCCTACACCGCCGTGAGTCTCGGCACCGCCAGACCCACCGGAGCCGGTCACCTTGCCTCCCGCTCCCACCGCTCCCCCACGCCTTTGCTCTTCCCACCACGACACTATTTGCCGCGGCACGGCGGCGGGTTTGCAGCCACGCGCACGCCCGTCCTGGAAACTCGCAGCTCAGAGAGAACGCGACAAGTGCTGCTAATTCATAAATATTTAACACCCAAATCTGCTGCCTCCTGATAGCTTTTTCCAGAGTTTCTATTCTAATACATATTCCACCCCCTTCCCCTCCCCACCGGCCCTCCTTGGGTTTTTTTCCCTTCCTCTTTGCCGGGCACTAATCCAAGTGCTGAGATGACTGTTTCACTTCCCTGCTGTCATCAGTTGTTTTTATCTTATCTGGACCGTGGATGCCAGTCAGCAACCCGCTGCGGTCTTTCCAGTCGAGTCCTGACCTCCGCAATCAGCCTCAAGATGTCCTGTAACAAGCAGATACGGTTACTCAACTTGTCCATCAGCACTTCTGGAGGGGGGGATGAAAAAAAAAAAAAAAACAGAAAAAAAGAGAGAAAATCCCTACAGAAGACAGAGCTGACAGCTCGGGGTGGGGAGCTGCCGGGAACACGGCCGGGCAGGCTGCCTGGGGAGGCTGGGCTGGGAATTTCATGCCGAATGGGGTTAGTGGTGGTGCTGGTGCTGCACAAGCCCGGAGGTGTGTAGGGGTTCCCACGGGTGGGGATGCTGGCCCCGCTCCGGGACCCCTCATCAGCAGGGCACGGCACAGCACGGCCTCCGAACCGGGGCGAGGGGCACTGCAGGGCGAACTTGAGAGTCTCGGGGGCCCAGGGAGTAGCAGGAGGATGCTCTGCCGGGGCTGCGGGCTGGGTGGGGGTCCCCACCGCTCCCCACCCTGCTCAAGTTGCCTCTGGCGTGTCTGCTCCATGGTGGTCACGCGTGCCCGGGTCACCCTGGCCAGACCTCAGCCTGCCTGGGCCTGGGGGTTATCTCTTCCACCATGGCCCACTGTCAGTCAGAGCCCCCTTTTTCCTCCCAAACTGCTGCTTCACCCCTCCTTTGTGTGCTTCGCGTGCAGGGGCACCCACGTACGGCGCTGGCTGCCAGGGGAGGGGAGGAAAATTCACCCAGGAGAACAGAAGGACACGGCTGTTTCCCAAGCTGCAAGATGCCAGCACGGCCTGGATGAAGGGGGCCAGGACTGGCAGACCCCAGCCAGCACGGCAGGCAGCCCGGGGGGTCAGCCTGAACTCCGGCCGGCGCTCGGGAGGAACCGCAGAGCATCTCACGCTCTGCCGCTCCCAACCAGCACAGGAGCAACGTGCAAAGAGCCACATCCCGCACCAAGCACCACCACCAGGACTCCTCCCTGCCCACGAACGCCCCTCCTGCTCACCACGCTAGGAATGTGCATTTTGTACGTCATTTGTGGGACATTTCAAACACTCAGAAAAGGGCTGGGCTTTTGCCTTCCGGGATGGGAACTGAGATCTGGGGACTAAAAGATTTGCTTTCTGGAGCTATCCTGTCTGGACTCTTGGGCAAATTCAATGCCTGTCCTCCTCCCTCGCGCAGACCCCCAGGACCGAGGCCACTCTTTGCAAGACGAGCCCCTTGGGGCGAGCCAACCCCTTCTCCGTACCTCACTGGCACTGGGGAGAGCAGCAGCAATGAGCACATCACTCCGACCTAGAAAAGACCTCCTGCAGGCAGCACGTCTCCAACTATTTTGGGACACGTTCTCCTCCAGGTCGGACCGCCGCAAGTTGGGTGCCTTGTGGGGCCAGTCCTGAACCTGGCGTTGTGGGTGCGCCAACGGGACACGCACAGCACCGCAGAATGGGGACGCTCGCCGGTCATACGCTGCAAACAGCAGCAGCAGTGGTGATTTAGAGCAGGGGTTCGTTTCTCCCATCTCCCCTCTGCCAGCAGCAGAGCGAGCACAAGAAGCGGAGGGAGCGCTGGATGATGCTCCCTTGCTCCCTGCCCAGCCTCAGCGGCTCCGGAGCCAGCGGCCACATCCGGACCATCGTCCCTCACAACAGCCTCGTCCCCTTCCCGACTCCGACCTCCAGCACCTCGCAGCACCCATTTCCACAGTTAATTTATCAGCTTAATAACAGCATGATCAAGGAGGGCGAAGCAAGGCTAGCATTGAGCCAGCTCAACTTTATATACATACCACCCAGAGTAAAAACGTCATGTAAGATTTACTCAACACGCGTTTTATCAAAGTGCTCAAGCGCTGAAGTAAAAGGGCTTTTAGTTACAACAGATTGAAGGGGGTGGCATGTGGGGAAGGAGGAGAGAACGGATGGATTTTAGCTCTGCCAGAAGCTCTTGTTGCTTTTGCATCAACATCTTTATTTTCTAAGAGAGGATTTAAGACCTTGTTGTGTATAAACAACCGAGACTAGAGGAACTCGAACGGTGAGGAAATGTAAAAGGTTATACTGAAAAATGCTATTAGTCGGCATGAAATAAGATTCTTCCTGGAAACATGACACTGAACATTTAAGGTAGGGGGAGGAATAGCTGTAAAATGGCTATAGAAAAGGGGTTACAAATTAAATATCATAAAAAGAATCCTTTTGAATGAGATCTTAATTTAACCTCAACATCATGACCATATATTTCAGGAAATTAATCCCTCGGCCTCCAATAAATCCAAAGTATAACACAACCACTTATGGTTCAGCAACGAGCCATTAGGAAGGGCTACAGCTCCTGCAAAGCCACCAGACCCATTATTTAGGAACGTGCTGAACTACCCAGCTCTAATGCAGCTCATCAGCCCGCCGGGCTGCCGGGCTGCCCGCCGCACGGGCCACGTCGAAGACCTGCACCCCGGTCCCAGGGGTCCGCCGGCTTTTTTCTCTGCCCCATCCCACCCCTCCTGGGACTTGGTTCCTGAGCAAACATCGTGCTCCTTGTCCGCAGGAATAACCTGGGAGCGGGCTCGGGGTGGGGGTCAGCCTCGGTCGGCACCGGATCCCAGAGGAAAGCCCGGCGCGGCGGTGGATGCCGTCTCACCAGCGCCGTGCGGGGCTCCCAGCCTCTGCTCAGCCAGCGTTCGTTCAGGGCCGGGTTCGTGCTGCTTTCAAAACAAAATAATCGAGGACAGAAGTGCAAGTGCAAACTTCTTCGGAGCCTTTCCGAGCCCTCTCTGCTCCGCCGCGCGCATTGCCAGCTTGGCACCAGGTTCTTCTGCATATGCCCCAAAATGAGAAAAGTAACTTCTAATGAGTCAAGACTGTAACCTTGCTCTGAGAGCAAACATATGCCACCGCAGCTCCCTTGGCAAAGGCACTTGGAGCCGGTTGCTGGCGCTTCAGTAAGAGCTCTTCCCATCCAGGCTGCAGACACTTGGGGGCTCTTGATAAGGAACACGTAGACCAGGTGAAGAGCGCTGAAGCTTTTCAAGCTTCAAGGGACCTGCTGGCAGAGCCTGCTGCATCCCTGCTTTATGTCAGAAGCAGCCGGCCGCGCGAGCAGCCAGGGAAACGTCCCTGCAAACCGTTAGGGATATTGCGGAGCGAGCGGTGATTTGGGTGGTAAAAGGCATCGTTACAAACACCAGCCACCCCGCGCGTCTGGGCGGGGGGATACAATCAGGAGAGCAGGCGGACGCAGAGAGCTGCAAAGCCCCCAGCGTGGTGCTGAACCTTGGGAGCCCGCACCCTCTCCCCAGCTTCCCCCTTTCCAGACAGGAGAAAGCAGCAGAAAGGGGAACGTGCCCATCCTGATGGGCAGCCTCGTGCAGAGCCGGCCCAGAGCAGTTCAAGCTGGAAAATGCCTTTTTGATAGGGGAAAAAAGAAGTTCCCTAACTGAAAGCTTTTTTTGTCAACAGCGTAAGTTTAGGGCAAAAACCCAGCAATAAGTCCAAAAGCATCCCAGGAAGCGTTGTCACAGAAAAAAGGCAAAAGTGCAATTTCTGATGGGGAATCACAAACAGATGGGCAGGACCTTCCACCGCCACCTCTCTGCACCCGCTTTCACACAGTGCAACCCATCTCCGGGCTGGCTGACCCACAGTGGGGCCAATGGGAGCCAGGTGACCACCACACCGACCACCTTCGAGCAGAAAGTTTCCTACATTTAGGGTGAGATCTCCTATTTGTGGCCACGCGAGGGGTTTCCCACCTGCAAAAGTTGCCTGCAGCTGGAGAAGGCGTGAGGTGGGAACGAGGGGTGCTCTGCTTTCTCATCAGCCACCAAAGTTCTCATTTATTGCACAGCCCTGTTCCCAAATCGCTCGCGTGGTTCTCGCTGAAGCGGATGCTGTGGTTTTCTTGTCTGAAATAAATTGCGCAACAACCTCAGCCCAGCGCTGAGAAGCATTAGCTGCAGCAAAGCAGCTCTAATAGTGCCGGTCCTGTACGTCCCGCTGGGAGACTTTCAATTGATGGAGTTACAAGAGATGAAATATTCAGTAGGATTAAGAATTTGGAGGAGGTGGAAATCAAAGTGAAAAAGAAAACAAGTAAAAACAGCTTAATCTAGCCTTCTAGCACTAATTGTCATTGGGATTCGGGCTAAAACAAACACAACAAAACGAGCTGCCAATTTGAAAGGGGAAGGAAGAGGGTGAACGCGATTCCCATCGCACCAAAAGAAACCTTTTTATCATCGCACCGCCGCAGACGGCAGCAGGCAGGGGCCAGGAGGCAGCAGGCAGGCAGGTCCCCCCTGCCCTCGCCGCAGTCCACGCGGGCAGCCTGCCCCGGCTGCGCCAGCAGGATCCGTCCTTCCCGCACGGGCAGAGATGCCTTTAGCGAAGGTGCCACCAAAAACGCCCCCCCGGGAAAGGCAGGAGCCCTGGGGCAGAGCCCGGGCTGGGCAGAGCCCGCCGCAGCCCTCGCGCCGGAGGAGCAGAGCCCAGCGCGTTGCCCTCGCGCTGCCGGGGCTGGGGCGCAGGAGACGCAGATTATCTTACAGGCGAAGCCGAGTTATCCAACACTGCAATTTAAGTTGACAATTACATGGTAACCGACTTGCACACAAAGAGAGGCTCTGGAAGTATTCCCAGAATACAGAAGTCTGACAGTATCCACCCAATCTGTTGCAACAACAAAGAATACTGGAATATGTCCTTTCATTTGGCAGAGGAGTATTTTATTTTTTTTTTAGGCTAGGTGGAGAAATTTAGCCTGCTATTTAAGGAGCGTGTTGTGCCTTGAGAGTGACAAGCCAAGAGTTTCGCTAGAAAGCCAAACTCAAACACAAATTGCATCCTGCCACCCAAGAAACGAAATTGCACCGAGGAAAGAAATTAGCAGGGCGGCAGCTGTTGTGAGGGCCTGCGTTTCGAGGCTTGGGAAGACGTAACCGGGGGCCTTTTAGAGCTCCCTTATACATTCCCCTTCTCTGCACTAGCTCCAGGAAAAACATCGTCTCAGCAAGCATCTTCCTTTTTTTTTTTTTTTTTTTTTTTTTTGGAACAGACCCAATGCGGCAGCCAAGGGAACCAGCCCGTTTCACCCTCCCGTGGTGCTCGGCACTGCCCCAGGACCCCCAGCAGACGGGTTTCCAGGTTCCAGCTTGAGAATCGGGAGAGCCACGACGTGGCCATTTGCTCTGCAAGCCTCAAGAAACCACAATGTCCAGCTCCTGCGGGGAGATGGAGAGCCAGGGCTGATGGCACAGCAGCGACTGAGGGAAGGCCGAAGAAAACGCTCATTAACTTTCTCCTGTTTTCCTGGCACTTTTATATCAGGATATTCTATGAAAAAGAAAAAGAAAAAATAAAACAAACCCCCAAATTCTAACAAGGGAGATTTTGTGTGCTAGAAGATAACGTTGGCAGGCTACAAAATAAAGGTTTTCAGGAAATCAACCCTGAAAAGCAAAACCAGCGGCCTTTGCACGACGCATCACGGGGAAGAGAGGTTTTGGGTGCACCCAGGCTCAGCTCGCTGGGACGGGAGCGATTCCCAGGGTCCCCGTGTTTTCCCCAGCCCATGACAGCGGCTGAGTGACAGGACCGGGGCCGCAGGCAGCACATCCCCAGGACGGACATCCCTACGGACGCTCCTCTGGGTTACTCAACCCTGGTGCTGGCTGCGTGGAGCAAAGCAGGGGTGCTGGCGGCCCCGGGGCGCAGCTCGGGGCACTCCCACATCACCAAGCCCCTTGGCCTCTTTCAAAGGTCTCTGCCAAAAGGTCAGTGGCACAGGCGTTTCTTGGGATGGTTTGTTTTTTTTTTTTTCTTGTGGCCTTGCTTCTGGTGGAAATTAGTCAGCTTTCCAGAGCAGAAACCTCAAGCCATAGCCACATTTCTGAACCGGCTCATCACTGCCACCATTCCACAAACCACTTCCTTCCAGGTTACTGGCAGCCGGTCCCGGTGTGCGATTAAAGGGCAGGAGCACGGCTGGCGGCGAGGAGCCGTGCGTCCCCAACCCCGTGCTTTGCCGCCAGCAGGCAGCTCAGGCAAAGGGGGGGTTTGGAAGAGGCGGGCGCAGGCGGGGTGCACGGAGCAGGGTGTGGGAGAGGCGGCGGCGCAGAGAGGTGCGAGGTTGTGACTCCATGGGCACTGCGAGCAGACATGGAGAAGCCCCAGCCCAAACCCACAGGACTCGGCTCACTGGGAGTTTGGTCACATCGGCCCCGGTCCAGCGCCGGGGTAACCACAGATCCCATTCCTGCTCCGTTAGCAGCCCAGGCAGAACCAACTCACGCCTGCCTGCGCAGGCAGCACGGCCCCCATCCAGGAGGTGTCTTTCTCGGGGGACACAGGCTTTTACAGCCCTACAGATCTGCCTGGGCAAATTTGGAGGAGCTCAGGGACGGCTGAGCCACCGTAGGTGGCTGACGGCAGCCCTGCCACCTTCCCCTCCATCTCATGGTACTGGAGATGGTGACCTCCAGCACGGGGCCAGGCAGCGGCCTTGGTGCAGGCAGAGCCCGGCGCACAGCACACGCAGCGGCACCAACCACCCGCACCGCGCCAGCACGCTGCGGAGTGGTTTCAGCAACAAGCTCCAAGCCAGAGCTGCTGACACGAACCCAGCATGGCCATGCTCACACTCCTCACTTTTCCCTGCAGAAACAAACCCTCGGCTCACACAGACAGGATTTTGGGTGCAGGAGGTGTGGGTGAGTCCGAGGGATGGCACAGCACCAGCAGAGAAAACGTGAGTCATGGCTACCCCAGATGCAGCCAGCTAGACACGTGCGTTCAAAATTAAGTGTTTCACAAGAACTCTCTGTAGATGGAAAGTGCAGCACCTTGCCGTATCTGTCAGCTGGTGGTTTAGCAAACTGCCGCCCCGCTGCTGCTCTCGTCTCCTCTCTTCCCCTTCCCCTTCCTCCCCGCCCCGTGCCTGCCCTGCTCCCCGTCCACAAAACCTTCCCACCTGGCAGAGGCAAAGCACAAACCCCAACTGCTCCACCACGGGCGCTTTGCAAAAGCTGGGGTTGGAAAATTTAGAGCAGAGAAAGGCAAAAGGGGAAGAACTCGAGGGATGCTCGGAGGAAACAGAGAGCAGAGGGGCAGAAACCCTGCGGGTTTGTCCAGCTCACTGCTGCAGAAACGGCACCAGGCTGAGGATGCGACCTGCCCGCGACGAGCACGTCCTCGGAGCCAAGGCGAAAGTCACGGCACCTGGGAGGAAGGATGCAGCACCGTGATGCTGGCAAAACCCTCCTCTGAGTTTCACAGCTGCCGGGGGAGGCAGACACGGGCCCAGCACCCCTGGGCTGATGCAGTGGTGCAGCAAAAGCCTGCGCAGAAGGCAGGGAGCGAAATGAGAAAATGTCACCCTGTTAAACAACCGCCTTTCCCCTTCAGCCCCACATCGCCCTGGCACCACAAGGGCACGGGCAGAGCCTGCAGCCACCAGCCATCCCAGAGCAGCATCGCCGGTGGCTCCTGCCCGGGAGCCAGCGCTGCACGGGACACGCAGGGCCGCAGGGCAGGATTTATCCGTGTCACCCACGAGAGGCAGGACCGAGGACCCAGCAGGACACGGGGCTGTTTCAGCACCCAGCTGAGTTTCTCAGATTACTCAACAGAAACCAGCTTTACTCCGGCGAGCCCTCGAGCGGCCGCAGACCGGATCACCTCCCACACCACAGTCCTGGGGGAGCTGAGCACCCTGTCCCCATCCCCGTGTCCCTGTCCCCCCGAGCTCGTTGTCCAGGGCTGGCAGCAGAGGGGAGAAGCGGGACCTGCTGCTCCCGCAGAAGCGGCATCGACGTGGACCACTTGCACCCCACCTGCAGCCGGGGAGCAGGCAGCAGCGAGAGCATCGAGCATCGCTGCCCCACTGGGGCCGCCGCCAGCTGCCCAACCACAGAGATTTGTTTTCTTTAGAGAGGATCTCAGCTTGAAGGGGGGGAGGGGAAAAAGACGCCCCCAAGAAAAACAGAAAAGAAACCACGGCCACATCCTGCCTTAAACTGTCACTCGTGATGTGTTATTTGCCGACGAGGATGCACGGGGAGCGGTGCTGGGGGCGGGAGCTGTCCTCCACTTGCCAAGTAACACTTCAGCTATGAGTCAATCGACTGAAGCCACAAATCCATTTGCTTATGAGCACAAAACCACAGCAACCCATGCTGCTTCTCAGTACCACGTATGCCACCACCTGCCTGCCGCTTCGCCCCGCTGTGGAGGTGCTGCCTGCCCGGTGGGACACGCTGCAGTAACCCCTGCGAGCTGACCCCGATGCTCCCCCAGGATGGGACCCCCAGGCCCTGTCTGGGGCCGGCTGCGAGGAGGGCTGAGCCCTCCCGGCACCGGGCTGCAGGGACGGGGCCATTGCATTGCCACAAGCAAGCCAGGAGGGGAAAGCGGTGCCGGGTGCCATCCCCCCTTCCCAGGTTATTTACCCCACAGCATCCCCATTTTGCAGGCTGGGCTCCCTGGTCCATCGCCGCACAGCACCATGGAGCGATGTCTCTGCGGAGCATCGGCCGTGCCCCGGCCCTGGCAGCGGCTCAGGGATCACACCTGCACCACGGAGCAGCCCCCACCCGTGCCCACCGGCACCATGGGAGGTGCTGCCACCCTCATGGGGCAGAGTTGGACCCTTTACCCTTTACTCGGTGTGGGGCTGGGTGGGGTGGAGCTGGGACCGGGTAAGTCTCCTGGTATGCAGTGTTCTGAAAGCCTGGTGCTTTTCCCCTGTGGGTTAATAAACACTCGACGTGGGTGGCTTGTGACTCATGAGCTCCATTGCAGAGCGCTACAGGTGCTGCCAGCGTGGGGAGAGCCACAATTAAGCACTAGAAGAGGGAAAGAAGGTCCTGAGCAATTAGAAGGTGCAACCATGGGCCGGCCAGGGCCCCACGGGAGGTGCTGAGTGCCCTGGGAAGGGCGCTGGGGGTTCCCCCTCACTTCCTCCATGAAACGCTTGTGCGACGGCAAACGGCCGCAGCATCGCTCGCCCGCCCGCCCTGGGCCGCCCCTTGCCACCCGTCGGCTGATGCTGGAGGCACAGGCAGTGCAGGAGGCTGCCAGGGCATTGCAGAATGACTCCCCGGGGGGGTTCATGGGGGAACACAACCACTTCATCACCACATCCAAACCACGCCTGCTGCAAACTGCTCTCCACCGCAGGCAGGTTTGGTGGCTTTGCCCCGAGCTCTCGCTCCCAGGAGATCTCCCTGCAGCCAGACGGAGCAGGGCAGCCCTGGAGAGGGTCTGGGTGGCTTTGGGCATCACAGGCACCCTGGGTCCAAGCACCGGCACAGCAAAGCATCCCCTAACAAACACATGGTAGTTGTGGGAAAGGTGCAGAGACCACACGTCCACCGCACACCCTCCCTCCAGTCTGCGCAAAAAGGGAAAATAACCCGAGGGTGCCGCTCGGTGACACGAAGCCAAGTGCCCCGGCACGCCCCCGGGCACGCACCCGCTCCCTGCCGTCAGCCAGGACGGCGCAGCCTCCCCGAAACCGGGCCCCGGGTTCACACAACGCAGCATCTCCTGCGAGCCGGGGTTACGCTCTGCAGCGCGACTAGGAGAAGAAAAACAATCACGCAGTAGAAAAATATGCGAGAGAAGCAGCAAAGCGTGTTTCTGGGGGGACGTGTTATCTGCGAAGCCAAATTGTACTCTCAGGAGCTTTGACAGGTTTTGAATGCTTTACTGTGGCACTACATCACCAGGAGAAAACCCACGCTGCCAGGCAAAACCACATCCCTGCCATGAGACACACCACCTCTCCGCACCTCCCGCTGTACAAGCGGAGCCACCGAGCACGCCGCCCTGCCCCTGCTCCCACTCACCGCCTGCCCCAGCTCCCGGGACAAAATGGGACTCAGCAATCGCAGGCTCCTGGAGGGGAGAGAGGATTTAGAGACTCGCAGGAGGAACAAATGGCTGGCGAAGTCCCAGCACCTGCCGGTGTTACGGTCAAAATTCACGGGTCTGAAGCTGTTTACCCAGTCGGGGCCAGTCCCCTGCCCGCTCCGGGTCGCTATGCCCCCGCCTGCTCGAGCAAAGGCAAAGGAAGAACTTGGCTCAGGGGTGTTAATTCCTCATCAGGGCTGTTTCCCTAACGAGTGCCAGAGGTGCCCGACCAGCGCTCACGGGGCTCGGCAGGACCCAGCACTGAGCAGGGGCCAGGGACAGCACGGGGAGCTCCCCGTGCCCCAGCACTCCCCAAAGCCAGGCTGCAAGCGGCACTGCCCAGGCTCCTGAGCCAAGTGGCCTGAGACGCGTGGTCAGCCAGGACCGAGGTGCAAAACGAGATGCAACCAGCAGCACCAGCCCAGCTAGCAGAGGCCAGGGTGCTCGCTAACCACCCACGCCTTAAATCAAGGCTGCTAGTCCCAGGGGTCGGCTCCTGCCCTGTTGCAATTCAGGGGTGCACTGCAGGAACCCACCCAAGGCCCAGCTGGATGCTCCCAGCCCGGCCGGACGCTCACACCCAGCCTTTCCACCCAAAACTTCCACACAGCGGCAGCAGCGATAGCCGAGATCGCTCTGCGTAGACCAACAGCAAACCACCCCATATCAAACAGGCCACCACCACCTCCAGGGCAGGAATACTCACCACCCTTTTTTTTTTTCTTTATTAAAGCAGCACTGCATGGAGTTTCTGGGAACAGCCACGTGCACGTTATCCCCGCTAAGGATTTTGCTCTTGGCTGCAGGTAATAACCTGTGCCCCAAGTTGGCTCTGCAGGAGCAGCGCCCGCTTCAAAACCGAGGCTGCGCCGGCATTCATCAACAGCAGCACTGCCCCGAGGAGGAACCGAGGAGCCTCTCCCCTCCCTTCCACCTCCCTTTCCCAGTGTTAACCTTTTTGGCTCCTTTATTAAAGCAACTGAACAGTTTAGACTTTTTTTTTTTTCTTCCCCCTTCTCCTGTGTGGTGCTCGCTGTAATCTGCCTTGAATATTTGATGTGGAATCCCTTGTGAGAGCGAGAAGTGTTTTTACGGGCGCTGGAGGAAAACTCTCGCAAAGAAGAAGTGGTAATGAGCACCCCTGAGTACCCTCTCGGTTTCACAACTGCCTGTGTTTAAAAATGAGCAGAAATTGGGCAAGTGGTTCTCATCTGGGAGCGGAGCAGCCTCTCGCTCCCAGCAATGCTCTGCCTTCCAGTAGCTCGGTACAGCCGAGCAATACTTGTTTATTCCAATTGAAGCTGACACCAGCAGCAGCCCAGACCAAGCAGCTGAGCTCATGTGTGTCCTGTTTCATTTCTAACTCAGATTAACAGCATCTCTTTAATTTCTAATGGCCCATTCTGGGATTTGCAGGCAGTGTTCAAACAACGTTACGGGCTGCATCTCTGCGTGCCCCTCCGCTCGCTATCCGCTCTGTGACCAACATCACGGTTTTGCACAACGCAGGAGCTCTCATCCCAATTACACGGGATGAACTCGCAGGAAGCTTTTCATCACACGCACACACGGGTTTTTTCATATCCAGGCCTCTGAATTTAACACAGCAGACACCATCCCTCTCCTTTTCAAAGGCAAAATATTCCCTTTCATTTCCAGACCCCTGTACATCATAACCCAGAGCAAACTCCGCGCAGAGCTGCACAGCGACGCCGTGGCTTGGCATCAGAATAAATTGCTTTGAGAAGTCCCGGAGGTATCTCTGCTCATCTCGAAAGGAGTTTGCCCCCAAAGCACGCACCTGCGGGGCGCCCGGCCAGGCTGGCAGCGGGACCGGGAGCTGCTCCGCGCGCAGCGAGCCCAGAGCGGGGCTTCGGCAGGGCGGCTGGGGAGCAGGCTTGAAGCGCTGCGGGTGCTTGCGCATCCCTGTGCCTGCAGCACCCCACTGCACCCCGGGGGGACCGGCCGCCACGCAGCAGGCTTCGCGATAACGGGATCAAACAGAAAACAGGCTCTCAGATCCTTCAAGGGCAGCGGGGTCCCGCTTCACCGGGAAGCCTGATGAAACCGGCTGAGCGGCAGATGCTTTTCGAGGACACGGATCATTCACAGGGACAGTTGCAAACCAGCCACAAAGTAGGAGGAGAGGCAAACCCGTGGGGCAAACGAGGCCTCGCTGGTGTCTTGCCAAAGCCTTCTCCCTGCCCACGCTGCCTGCAGGAAGAGCGGGAGCCAGGGCTCGGTGCTCGCAGGGCTGAGGCTTTGCAGGCAGCGCCTGCACGCATGGCTGGCCGGCCAAGCTCCACGAGGAGCAGGGGTCCGTTTCAGGGGCAGAGGGTTTGACTGTTTTAGCGAGGCTTAACAAGTTGATTAGTGCAGCTTGGGCAGGGCTGGGGCTCTCCCGCAGCTGCTCGGCCTTTGTGTCCAAATACCCCAGGCAACTTCTCCTTCCTGCGCCTCGGGGGGGCCATACACAGCCCCTCACCCATGCCAGACCAATGGCCCCAGCCTGACGCTGGGATTATCTGCCTGTTCCTGGACAAACCATGGCTGCCGCTGCGCAAAGGCTGGCTGCAGGCGCCTGGCTGGCGGGACGAGGCACCCGCCGAGCCATGGGGGCTCATGCACGGCGCCCGCGGCTTCCCAGCCCCTCCGCGAGCGCTGCCACCGCACCGCAGCTCCGGCACAGATGCCACAGGGTCAGGATTCGGCCCAAGGAGGCTGCAGCACCTCATAGGCTTTTGTGCAAGAGCTCCTGAGCCACGTCCCGTGCCCAGCACGGAGGCAGCACCCTCTCTACCGGCAGCCCCCCTGCTCGCTCCATGAGCCAGACCAACCTGGGCAGCCGGAGGGAGCAACACCGCGGATCTGCTGGGCTCCCGGATGAACCGGCACGTTGCAGCAACATGGGAAAGAGATTTGGTTTCCCCCTGAGCTTGCTCCCATCCCCACACCGCTGTGCTGCAGCAGGATCAGAGAACATTATTAAAATAGTGTCATGTTACCTATCAATAATAAATGACCAGAATAAATTCACTGCTCTCTGCTTAATAACCCTACCGGATTTCCATTTAAATATCTGGAAAGAAATGGATCCTTGTTCAATGAGCCTTTCAGATGAATGTGAGTGCCGCATTTGCGGAGAGACAGCCCAGGAGAACCTAGCCCAACTTTTAATGGGAAAGTGCTTTTCTCCTGCCGCAGGACCAAGCTGCAGCAGATGGACGAAAAGAAGCTCAGAATAGATGAAATAAATTCGATATCATTGATGTGCTCCTGTTTAGATGCAGCCTGAGCACCTCCACCCTCAACTCCCCATCAGGTATTTGCAGCTGATAATGGCTGTCGCTGCTGATCCCTGGCTCCCTTGGCCAGCGGCTCTATCAGGGTTTCATGCCCGGGGACAGGACCTGGGGCTATGGCCAACAGTGATGCAGGTCCTGAGGTGCCCCCAGCTCACAAGAGGCTCTAGCGGTATCCCCAAACCAAAGGATGAAATTAAGCCACCAAACCCCATTTGACCTGGCCAGCGCAAGGAGCAGCGATGCTGGGAGAGCATGGTCCATCCTGCTGCACACCAGCCCCCAGGCAACCTCACTGATTCCGACACCACGCTGTCCTTGGGGATGCTCTGCCCTTTCCCGGGCATGTTTTAGCTCAGATGGCTCTTGGCCTTTGTATTAAAGATGCTACAGGCCCGAGGTGGCTGTGTTTTGGAGGTGATGCCTCCTTAGAGGGTGATGGAGTATGGTACCCTGGATGAGAGGTACGCCTCAGCTGCAGCAGCCAGCCTTACAGCCTAAGAAACCCCACTTTTCCACCACTGCAGTGAGACAAAACAAGTGGGCCAGCACCAAACAACCCTCCTGCAAGCAACAGCAGGTCTTTGCCCTCCTCCAGGCTGGCAGAGCCTCCAATGGCACAACCCCTCCTAACCCTGCTGTCCCCTGCACACGGGGTGGCAGAGCAGGGCCAGCACAGCCCGGGTACCCCTGTGCACGCAGGGATGTGGCACGCAGGGCCCAGAGACGCACAGAAACACCTTTGCACGGTCCCAGAGACGCACAGAAACACCTTTGCACGGTCCTAGAGACGCACAGAAACACCTTTGCACCAGACCCACCACCCTAAGCAGAGAGCAGCACCGGACAGGCGTGGGCTGGAGCATCCCATGGGACATGCGTAGGAGACACAGCCCTTGGAGACCTCCCGAAGGGCTTCACTTTGGTCCTTCCTGCAGGGAAGGCACGCGCACAGGTCAGCACAGTGTCTTTTGTTTCAGCGTTCACGTAAAGCAAATTCAAAAGGGAGAACAAAAGGCAGAGGGGATCTGGGGCTACGAGGAGCTCACCCAAGGAGCCGAGGAAACGGCGCCGGTGCTTTGAACATCAGTATCACCCACACAGCTAACCCAGGGCACGCCTGAACTGGCAGCTCAAAGGCGCAAGGGGTGCAGCACGTGAGCGTGCCAGGAGGCTCATTACCCCCTGCCTCCGCCTGCCAGCCCCGTCTGGCTGCGGGAACCCAGAGCGGCTTCCCGCAGGCATCCAGCAGCTGACCCAAACCCTGCAGGAAACGGGGCACATCAGGCTGAGATGAACCCCAAGCAATCAAACGGGTTGGTTATTTGCGGTGCTTGGCTCTATCTGATGGAAATCCAGATTTGGGAGCAGCTTTCTCTCCTTGCTACATGCCCGAGCAATACAAGAGCATTACACTGTCCTCTAGGAGCCTTGTGGTAAGGACGGAGGAGGAGCTTGACTCCCTGAGTGCTCCTCCTGGCATCCCACCTCCTGCTCTTCTGCAGCCCTCTGTTTTCCACTTGCTTTGCTCTCTTCCTTCCACGCAGCCTGGGCACCCGCACAGGGAGCACGGAGGGGCGATGCTAACCAGGATCGCTGCTGCTGCAGCAGGGGAAGCCCAGCTCAGCCCCTCTGTCTCGCACCGGGGCACACGCAGTCACCCAGAGCAGCAAACAGGCACGTCCCATCCATGAGGGGACCGAGTCCAGCAGGCCGGACAGCCGAGCCTGAGCCTAGAGCTCACACCGGCTCGGAGCCGGGCGCCCGCCTTGCCGCACCGTCCATGCCAACGAGCATGTCAGCGGTGCTGTTGCGTGCGTTTTATTTTGCTTTTTAAACATGTCAAAGCAGACTGTTTCCCTCCCATCGCTCTCAGATGTGGTTGAATTGTTTTCACCAAAACTTCCCAAATACAAAGTTTCAACCTAAAGCAGACATTGCCCACAGAAAGTTTTCCCCCCAAGCTAACTGCAAAGTTATAAGCAAATAAAACTGGATTTAATAATGGGAAATATTCATCATTCTTGTGCCTACGCCTCTGAACTAAAACCACCCTCGTAGAAGACATCCTTCTCCAGTAAAGCAGAGTTTGGGCCGGATGCTCACTGCTTTTTGGACCAAAGCACATGGAAGACCGGGTTTATTTTCCCTTCATGCGGGCACAATCTCACGGCCGTGTTCCAATCTCCTTTCTTTACAGTCTTAAAAATTATCGAGCAGCTGCTTTGTTGCAGCCTTTTTTCAAGAGGTCCCCAAGACAGCCCCCCCCCCCAAAAGCTTCCCAGCACGGCGAGGTCCTCGGGTCTACCAGCACTGAAAATCCCACCCGTCGATTCACGGGCACAGAACGATCCTGTTCTGTTTTTCAATCACAACCAGTGATGAGATGTACAAGGGCGCCTGAAAGCAGCCCCTGGCTGCAAAGCTGCAGCAGGGCGGTGGGCGAGCTCCGGGGCAGCGCAGCCACTGGGAGCCCTCACCATCGCACACGCACGAGGAACGGTTTTGGAGCCTGCGAACACGCATTGCCTCTACGCAGCAGCGTCCTTCGCCGGCTCGCATCGCCCCTCCACGAGCCGAGCCGGCAGCGCACAAATATCAAAGGCGGCGCAGGCAGAGAGCATCCCTGGCACATCCAATTTGCCATCTCGCCATCATCGCTTCCACAGCCAGCAAAGTTTTAATTTGACGTGGTCCTCAACACCTCAGAGCTCTTTGTTCTTCAAATCTAGAAACTAATTAAACCTGACCGAGGAAGGTTTCCAGAGTCTGTGGGGTTTTTTTAATGGAAATCATGAGAGAAATACCATCGAGCGTAAAAATACAATACAGCCTCAACAGCAATGTAAACATTGCAAGGAAAGCTTCTCACGACATGGAGTCATCAGACCTTTACTTAATGATCATAATGAAATTGCTTTGAATTACACGGCCTCCTTAATGCAAAGCTCCCACGAGAGCAGGGCGCAGCGCCGGAGCCTGGCGGGCAGGATCAGGCAGCAACATGTGTTTGGAACGGGAGACTCCCGGCTTGGGGTTTTGGATCTGCGGTAATTTGTTATGGGACATTGCACAAGCTACGTCGGGCGTCTGTTTTCTTCCAGAGGGGACACACAGCAACGCCCGCTGCTGGTGCTCTGGGAAGGGCAGCCCGAGGTGCACACGGCGAGGCAGAGGTGCTTTCCACGCTGCACCAACGCCCGCCCGTCCCCATGCCCCTCCACGCCACCCAGGCACAGAGCCTGAGGTTCATTTGGGGTTTCATGGCTGGAGGTTTTCACCAGTGCATAAGGCTTACCGAGGGGTCTGGAAACAGGAAAAATAAGCAGGAAGATGTAAGTCCACTTCAACCAAGCGCGGTGTACAGACAGATCTCTTCCAGGACGTAAGAAGGCAGGAAAACCATCACTGCTCCAGGTTATTTCTCTCTCCCAGGGATCTGGAGCAACAGAGAGGACCACAGCAAGCTGAAACAGCGCTGCACACACCAGGTTCGTTCCAAATTTGGGACCGAAAAGGCGCTTTGCCTTGTCCACATACAACCTCCGCCTCTTCACCCTGCACGTTTGGGCCACAGAGCAATGAGACCGAGGTGAGCGGCTGCCTGATCTGCTGGAGGTGACACTGGGTGCAGGTCCTCGCCCCACACACAGACGCGGTTGGGGAGGCGACATCGCAAGGTGGAAGGTTCAGCCATGATGGCACGTCCCTGTTGACTGTCCCAAATAGCCAGCACTTGCCAAGAGCCCTTTGAAGGCACCCAGGTAATGTTCCCGGGGCCCTTTCAGCCCAAAAACAACGCAAGAGGTGAGAAGACCTCAGCCTGACATGGGGACAGTCTCATAGTGTTTCATCCAAGAGGCCACGTGTGCCCAGGAGAGCATGCACCCCAGCTAAGGCGAGGAGAAGGAGCAGGTCTCTGACTGAGGAAGGACGGAAACCACTGGACGTTCTGGCTCTCAGACACAGTTTGCCTCATTCTTTCGCAATGGCGTCTGCTAGGCGCTTGTACGCTGCCATTTCAGGGATAGGTGCCTGGGGCAAGGTCGCGCTCTGTACCCTGACATCAAGGTACCTCCCAAGCCGGGGAATTTCTTATTCTCACTGATAAGCTGTGATCCCTTAAAGACACTTCCCTGTATCCTTCCATCTTACGCAGCTCTCCTCCGCCAGCCTGGGAGGTGCTTTTAGCTGCTGCCTCGAGTTTAAATGGAGGATGACACAGAGCGGGTGAAAACGCAGCTATGTGGAAGTGACAAATCTCCCATTTCCCCAGGAGCATCGGCAAAGCGCGAGCCTCCAAGCAAAGCTCCTCTTCCCAGAAAAGGAAGAGAAGGAAAAGAGCAATGCTTCAAAAACCAGAGCTTCCTTTACAAGGATTAAAAAGGAAAAAGACGCAAAACGTCCCATAAATTCCCATCTCTCCGAGGCAGAGCCACGGAGGCGAGAGCACGCAGTGATCTGCCAAGGGCAGCACAGCATGGCACACTCCTCCGCCACCGTAACGCCTTCTCCCCGGAGGTCTGAGATCAATTCATTTCCGTACTGGAGACAGAGATCATTTGTCAGCTTTAAGAGGGACAACGTCGTCCCCCCCGCTGTCGAGCCGCGGCAAAGGCGGACAGCTTCATCTGAAAAGCAAGCATCCCTTCAGGTTTGCTGAAAGCGCTCGCCGCGTCCTCGCACTCCAACCTGCCGGCAGACAGCGATGGAGCTGCCGAGCCCCGCAGGGGGCTGGGGGGGACCAGCAGCTTCCCCCAGTGTGCTGCAAGGGAGGGCCGGGAGGCTGAAGGAGGATGAAAGGGCTGAGGGAGGGGGACAAGCCGGTGGGGTGGGCTGGAGCACACCCAGCATCCAGCTGAGCGCCAGGTCACACTGCTCCTACGTCAGCCTGCGGCTGTACCTAAGGGATAACGCACGCGACGCCAAGGTCCTGTGGGTGCTGGGGCCTCTGGTCCCTCCTTACGTCAAGGGCAACTGTAGGGATGGGGAACGCAGAGACAAGCCATCCGCCCGGCACTGCCAGAAACTATTGCCGTGTTTCTGATGCTCGGGCCGGGGGAGATAGGAGGGGGGATCGCAGACTCATCTCTGCTCCTCGTTAATTTTGCGTGCAAAGCAATCCACTGCAAAACAAGACCCAGGCCATGTAACCCAGCAGCCCATGGTAACGGGCTTCCCCATATCGAAGTTATTCATCGGAAGGACTGGGCGAATGCACACATACAAAGAAAATATTTGTAGAAATCAAGAAATCAAGCCTGTGAATAATGTATCCATCAACATCCCTTCTTTTGGACTCAACAAGCACTATTCAAAGCACTCAGAAAAAAGTGATTCATCTCTGATGTTAGCGTTAAAATCCACGCCAATTTGTTTTTAATAGCTATCAAGTGCTCTGATGAAGAGCATCAGGAATAAAGTCTTTAAAAAATTAATATTTCTTCCTAAAGAGTAAACTGATTTATTATACTTTAATCCTAAAAAAATTTAAAAAAATGAGAAAGCTTTCTGCATCTCTGCCAAAGCAGCTCCTGAGGCGGCAGTGGCTCGGAGCTGGGCTCCGCTGGCAACACATCGGCTGCCAACGACAGAGCTCTGTGGGATGGAGACAGCCACAGGGCCTGGGGACTACGCAGGTATCTGCAGGGTGAAAGCACGGCAGAGGCGGCAGGCACGAAGAACTCAATTAACCATCCATATGTACCCTGAGCGTCCATGGCTGGTGTTTAATTTAATTGCAGAGAGAGCAATAAAGCTTCCTGGCCTCATACTGCATGCATTCAGTTCTCATTACAGTCAGCCTCACCAGCCCGGCCGCTGCCCATGTGAAAAACAAGAAGGAAAACCAGAAAAACGCAGAGATGACTATCAGGAATGCCGCTCACTGGGAGACACCTCTAAGGAGCTTGTACGTGGCCCCCCAGCAGCTACCGCCGTGCCCTCCCAGCCCCGGGCAGCCTCCAGGTCCGAGCCTGTGGCTTGCAGGAGCTCCCCATTTCTGGGTACTCCTCAGTGTAAGGAGTGAGAAAGGTGCCAGTTTCTGGTGGCCACGAGCCCTTGGTAACACTCACCGGCTTTGCCGACTGCCGAGGTCTCTGCCGCACGCTGCAGGCAGCTTCTCTGTGCAGGTCACAGTGCCGACCCTCACTCAGCAGAAGGAGGCTCACGGGCGCCGAGATCCACGAAGTGCTACACATCAGTGAAGGAATAGGAAATCACTGCGTTGTTATCCAGGCATTGGGTCCAGGCTGGAGACTGCTCATCAACACCAGAGAGAGTTTGTAATTAAAAGGCCAAATGATTTGGGAAGAACTGAGGTTAAGGTGATGCTAAGGTGACTTGCAGAAAGGATACCAATGCCTCTATTAAAGGTCTACAACAGACCTAGAATAAGCACCTCCACCCCTGGAGAATGGGGTGGGATGCAGCAAACCTCAGCACCGGGAACAGTTTGCAGTGAACAGGATCCTCCACCATTCAGAGCCCAGGAGCAGAAATGCACTGCGTGTGAATCCTCAGGCATCAGGGGAACAGCAAAGAAAGGTCCCTGAGCACTAAACCAGAAGTTGCTACCACTTGTTCCCCACCACCAGGTGCAGGACGCAAAGGCAAGTTGAGATCTCACTCACTCATGAGCAAGGCTGAAGCGCTTCCCGGGTCCTGCTCTATAGCATAGCCTGGGAAAAGGCGGCAGGGGAGAAGCCAGCACCCTTTGCCACATTGGTTTATCTCAGGCCACTAAATGGTGAACACAAAACCGCCCACACCTGAGGAACGTGCTCCAGCACTTGCCCCTCTGTGCATCCTCGCCAGGCCCTCCACGGTGCAGCCTGCAGCTCTGCAATGGGCAGATGGGGCCCGGCCGCGCTGCCCACACCGGTTCCCCTGCCCACACCTCCACCAGCCCTGGCCAGCCCAGGGAGCAGCGAGGAGGGGGCCGTCAGAGGGGAAGAGCACCATGTCCCCCGTTCCCGCTCCCCTGCAAAAACCTGCGCGAGGCTTAACCAAGCATCTCCTCGCTGTGTCTGCGGGGTGGGTGGTGATGAACGGCTTTGTGCCGGTGCCCGGGAGACCTTGCCTGGCCCAGCTCAGACCTGGGGCTGCCAAGCAGCGAGGGGACTTCTGTGAGCTCTGCAGGCTGCTCGCGAGCACTGCTGCCCGGCTGATGGGGAGCGAGCAGAGGATTGTTCCTGCAAGTGCACCTTGTGGAAGCGCGCTGCATGGTGCTGAGCACTGGCACAGCTCGGCGTGGCACAGCTTGACATGGCACGGCACGACCAAGAACGCCCAGAGTCTGGGAGCCAGGCCCTTGAGAAGAGAACAAGGCGTTGCAGAAAGCCCTTTATTACCTCGCCTGTGATCCTCACGGCATCTGCCAGCAAAGCAGCTCGCCCGCGTGCGTGCACAGGGAGGGGATGTCAGGGCAGCGTTGGGTGTCCGGGCAGCAACCTGGAGGGTTGCACTCTTCCCTCCCCCCGGCTCCCCCTCCCCGCACGGGCAGCACCAAATGCTAATGCAGATGCCAAAACCCTGTAAAATGCACGCTGAATTCTGGGGAATTAGGAAATTTCCATTTCAATTCAAATACAAATTAAACTCAAAGTTGTCATCAAAGAAAAGAAGAAGATGAGGATCAAAGTGATGCAACACTCTGGGAAAGGAAAAGATTAAAGAAAGTAAATTGAACAAGATTTTAAAGAGATATTAAAAGGTGTTAATGCAAGCTAATGCAGCTAATGAAGAGAAAGGGAGGCTATTCAATTAACATTTGCAGCAAGGAGAGGAGAGCTTTCTACACCTCCACTATAACATCAAAAGGTGGATGCTACCTCTTATTAAAAGGGAACATAGAATATTTAAAAGGCAGAATAGATTAAAATAGATTTCAGATAATTATGTCTACCTCCATAATGGCAACAGTTTATCATTATATTCCAAAAACAAATCTAATAATATGTGCCACATACTGCGGTTAGAAACATTCTTTGAAGTGTTTCAGAAAAGCAGCAATTAAACTAAAGTACAGACGGGTCTGTGGTTTCGCTGGGTAATGGGAAACTCAAAATGTCCAGCTGAAGCTGGGAACTTTGCCCTCCGCCCGAGCTCGCCCTCCTGGCCTCCCCCAGCCGAAACGCTGGGCTGCGGCCGGGCGAAGGGGAGGATGCTCCACACGAGAGGCGTGAGCTGCGATATTCCCCGCAGAGAGGAGAGCCGGCGAGCCCCGCTGCGTTATTAATACGAGATGACGGTCGCACGCTGGCAGCCAGAGCGAGCACGTGCTCGCAGGGACCTTCAAGTGAAATTAAGAGACGTTGTGCTATAGCCAAAAGGACCAACTGCTCAGCTTCAACCTTTGATCAGCACACCCTGCTGTCTTCCCAGGGCCGAGCGCTCGCCCTGGCACTGTCACAGCAACGCCGCCGCCTTCCTCCGAGCTTCACCGAAAGGGGACGGGGGAGAGGGGGTGGAGAAAACCCCGGCGAATGCACACAGACAGACAAAGCAGCCTGACAGCCCACAAGAGCAAAATGACAAGCCAAAAGCCTCCTTCTAATCGCCCCTCCAGGGTTTTGGTCCTGCTGGCAGCAGGGATGCACCGCACGTCGGCACACCGCAGCGCCTGCCAGCCGGCTCTGCCGTGGAGCCCAGCACTTTAACACGGCGGGGGTTTATACGCACAGGAGATGTTGTTTGTTTGGTTTTGAGCAATAATTAAAGATAATTTTAGTATTTGCAAACACCTCAAAACTAAACAATGAAGACCAAGTACAATACTATCTCCCCAGATCGCGGCGGATGCTATGCAGATTGATGTGTTTTTACCAGCAGGGATTGCTTTGCAGAGCTCTGCGCTGCCGCAGGGATTTTATTGTCACAAAACAAAAACAGGAAAAGTAGTGGAAAACCTGTGCCTTGGGAAGAGCAGAGGGCCGCGATGCTCCCGCCGCGCCGGGAGGCACTGCAGCGCCCAGGGCCCGGCACGAGTGCAGCCAGGGCGAGGCTGGAAAGCACGCTTGGGAAACGGTGTTTGTCTGTGCTGGCAGCATTTGTTAGCTCCAAACTGGAATCTCATTTAGAGGCCACAGGCGCGTTTCTGTGCAGAAGATGGGCCCTGAACGGCCTGAAGCGATGTCCAAGCCGGAGTCCCTTGTCCCCGTGCCGTTTCTCAGTGTCCCTGCATGCACAGCACGCTCCCCATCCCCCCCGGACCAGGCTGCGGCACGGGAGCATCCCCAGGGCCAGATCCTCTCCAGCTTTTAAGACCGTCCTGCAACAGCTCCACAGCCCAGTGCCTTCCCCCAGCAGCCCCTTCGGACGCAGACCAGCCCATCCCTCCAGCACGCTCCCGGGGCAGAGACGCTGCCAAGGCAGGAGCAAACACCAAAGCTTTTTAGAAAGTTATTTTCTTTCTGGTTAAGGAGGAAAAAAACCAGACACTGCATTAACCCCCGGGCAAGATGTCTGAGAATAAGAATCGATGTATTTTTAATTTCCTCCCGAGAGGCTCAGCACCATTCCTGGCTCCCGGGAGCCGGTGGGCTGCCTACTCACGTATCCCTGGCTGCGGAGAAGCCAAATCCACCTGAACTGGCCAGGACTCCGGTGTTTCGGGAGACTCGGGCAAATCTGTCAGCTGCTTCCGTGCTGCTGGAGCCATTGCTCAGCACCTTCAGAGACTCACGGCATTTTCTCAAATCTGACCAGAAAGAAAAGCAGGCAGCAGGGAAGGGTCTTGTTCAGTTTTGGGGTTGGGTTTTTTTGCTTCATTCGATACCAATAACAGAACAGCAGCGTGTATCAAAATGGAGGTACTGTGCGCAAACGCCACCCAGAGCTGGTGGTTTAAAGCTGCTCCAGCCAGCTCGAATCTCGCTCTTACACCAGACCCCGGGTAACGTTGGGCGGCAGTTTGTCCGCTCACGCTGGGAGAGCAGCCCCCCAGCAGCACGAGCACATCGCCCACATGAAGGCGTTAAATGTAAGGGCATGAGATCTGGCACCGCAGCGATGACCCAGCTCGTGCTGGTGGATGTTAGCATGGCTCACGTCTCATCCTCGCCCTTCCCTGCTCCGAGCTGTACCCGGAGCAGCCCAGCCCCAAGGCTGCCAGAGGCATGCACAGCTCAGTCCTGCAGGAGACCCCCTTCCCCAAGAGCATTTCTTCCCTCTCCTGTCCTTGAACATTTCCAGTTCATTGATCCTGCCACTGAGATGATCTACTTTGTCAAAATCTCTTATAGCCTTCTTGGGTAACGCTCCTGCCCCAAGATTTCTGTCTGGCTTTGAGCTGCCTCCATCCAACAGGGAGGAAGAGGAGGTGGAGCTGTGGTCCAGCCTCAGCGGGAGCTGGGGACCTGCTCCTCACAGTGGGGACACGGTGGACCAGGCACAGACCACCACACTCTCCCCATGCCAGGCAGCGCTTCGGGTAGCTCCTGCATCCACTCCTCCTCTCCATCTCCTGCAAGAGGCAGCCAGGGAGGTGGCCAAAGGGAAGAACCTTCCCCAGCCCTCCAGCACTGCCATCCTCATGGCGTTGCTCAGACCCCAAGCAGTAAGGAACTGCTCCCGCCCTGCAACGGGCTCCGGCACGCGTGCCAGCGCTGCTCCGCTCGCAGGAGGTGCCACTGCCCATCTCATCCCGCTCCCTCGCCGCTGGAGTGTGCCTCCTCCCTCGCCTTCCCAGGGCAGCCCAGGACCTGCTCCCGCACGTCGCAGCCACTTAGCTGCAACATGGCCCCGGAGCAAGAGCAAATCATGCCCTTGTGCCACAGGAGTGCGACGGGATTAGGAAACCTCACCAGTAACACGGGTCGGGTGATGTGGGTGAGAAATCCTCTGCAGTGCGTTTGATTTTCTGTTCCTTTCTCCCTGGAAAGCACCACCAGGTCCGGCTGCAGCGCTGCGGAGGGGCGTCTCGCTGCTGCACAAGTGGGTGCTTCTGCAGATGGGGCTCTCCAGCAAAGCAAACCTTTACTTGGCAGTAATTGAGCGTTTCCTTGAGACAGAATTAGTGAAACCCACAGGTTTCGGGACAGACTGCTCAGCCTGATGAGCAGAGGAAAGGCAGGGTCTCTCCACCTAAGCAAGGGCGTATAAGACACACTGAATTAGCAGAGCTCATTATTTCAAGTGCCAGAGGATTTCGTTGAGATGCAGCAGCTTAATAGCACGGCATTAGCCCGGTGACCCGCTCACCTCCGCCGAAGGACTGTTCAATCCACTCCTCTGCTGTCACGAGCAGCCCGAGCGGGTCTGGTTAACGGCAAACCTGAGGACGCCCCTGGCCGCCCCTCGCTAACCAGCAGATCTTCTGCAGAGCCTCCTCAAACACCCGGCGTGGAAAACTTTCTCACCCCTGTTTGGAGAAAACCCTGGGTTTTGGGATTCTTTCACAGGCAAATGTCAGCTCTGATGAAACATTTAAATTTTCCCATGGGAGATGTCTAAACAAAACATTAACATTTTGACTTAAAATGTCATTTCACTCTGGGTTCTTCAATTAAAAACAAAATGACATTTCAAGTCAAAACGTCAATTCGAAACTGGGGGGGGGGGTTGTTTTACTTTAGAAACCAAAATTATATTTCAAGTAAGAGAGACAAGAGAAAGGCTGGTTCAGGAGCGCTGCTTTCCCCTATGTTAGCTGAGCAAACACCCCAGGAAACCCAAATTCTGTGAACGACCAGTTTTAAGAAAGGGTTTTTTCCATTTAAAAATTTTCTGCCAGGAAGATGCTGGTTCCCAAGCTAATTCACATCACCCCATGAAGGCAAAGGAAAGCCCACGGGCCATCCGCGGGGGCCGGGACTGTCCCCAGGTGTGTCAGGCGAAGGTCTCCATCCCACTCAATGCAAGGGGAGCAGGGAGCGAGGCATCGCGCGCCCGAAGGATGCTCGGCTCCGCAGCCCCTGCGCTGCCCACCAGCGAGAGCCCCCACCTGCAGCAGCACCCGGCTGCGCCAATTTTCACCCTTGAGCCACTGGAGACCGTGGGCAGCCTTGACTTTGGCATTTGCTTGGCACTTAACACCGTGATCGTGGTCAGATTTTTCCTCCGGTAGAAACAGAGTCAAACAAAAATTCCCTGAGCAACTTACCGGAGGAATTTAACATCCTTTCCTTGCCTGTTTTGTTCTATATATATAAAATATTATTTTACACACTACAAAAATACTTTGAAACCAATTTATCCTTAAGCATTACAAGGCCTTTTTCTTCCAGCTGCAAAAACATCTCGCAGCAGGTTGAACTTTTCCCCCCGAGAGGGCCGTGGTGCTGCTGCACGGTACCTCGTGGCAAATATATAAAGCAAGAGGAAGATTGCAGACTGCGTTACAGCGTCAGAGGGAGTATCCTTTGCTGTAATTTAAATACCGAATAAGCAGTTACCAGAACAAGTAACTATATGTTAGAACCTGGTGAAATGTTCACAATAAACTTAAAACCATAAAAAATTCTCTTGGTTTTGGTCCTCGGTCCAGACTCCAATCTCAGGTTATATCCGTCACGGGGTGCGCAGGGGCCAGTTTGTGAGCAAACTCGGCCTGCTGGTTTTACTGTCGGACGAGGATCGTGAGAAATTCCACTTTGCAGTGTTTTCACATGAAATTCAGTCGCTGCAACCAAGCTGGCTGGGGGCTTTGGGCTTGCCAGAAAGTGGCAGACCCCCAGCTGCGGTCCCGCTCCCAGGCAGCAGCGCGGCCACCTCGCTGGCTGGGCTTCCCTCTGCTCAGCGAGAACGGGCACCGACGTACAGCTCGGGACGGCTCTAGGAAATGAGTGGGATGGAAGGATGGACTTTGGGAGCACCTCTGGCTCTTGCTGGGTTGTGATTTTGGCTTATCTAGAGCTTTAAGAGGAAAGAATGCATTGATGTGGAAAGCCATGAGGTCGTACCACGCAACCTGAAAACCCTCAGTGCTTCCCAAGAGGAGACCGCATGCCCTCGAGTCACGGGAATGAGCCCACTGCACGGAGATGATGCACAGGTACCAAACGTGCCTTATTATTCCCATTGCAACGCGTGCAGGGCAGGGGAAGCTGAGGGATCGCACCTCCTCCTGCTGCAGCTTGCGGGGCTTCCACCACAGCCCTTCCTGCATGCATTAAACCAACGGCAAAGGCAGGGCCAAGCAGGATCCACGGAGATGCTCTGTAGGCAACGCCAAGGAGAAGAACACACACAACATTTGCTGCTTTGAGAAGAGGCACCCATCCTAACATGCCACACAGCCAGCCCTGAGCAGTCTTGGCCAGGCTAACACATGTTGGGGTGCAGGCTGGAGCCAGGGCTCCCCACTGACCCCTGCAAGGCTGAGACACAGTCAGTCTCTCTGGCCTTGATCACATATAATTATTTCATGCAAAGCGTGACCTTTTCAAGCAGGAGACTGAAGGCATCTCAGGCTGGGAGGTCCAGCCTCTACCTGCCCTGGCTGCGTGCTGCAACCTGCAGTTGGTAAGAAGGCACCTACCCCCTTCTGCTCCCCCAGAAGCTGACCCAGATGGCTGCTCTGGCCCTCTTAGATCTTACTGAACCAAGGTTCCTGGATATGATGACTGAGGAACACCTAATCTGTGCATCCCGAGGTGGAGACAGACACAGGTTATTCAACACGTGGAGGACTCGGATGTGCTGGGAATAACAGGTAATGGGCACCTCGGTGCCTAGGGACCCTGCTGGCAGAAACACACAGGCCAGCCAGACTTCACGGTCCTTTGGCTGTTAGATCACACATGAACAAGAACTTAAATTTCAGATCTGGATGCTCACAGAAATAGTAAGGCAATATTTAGATGCCCAAGTCATTTTGAGATGGAGCGTACGTGGCTCCAACCAAGACCAGAGCTCTACTGTGGATACACACAGACGTGTTTCTGCTCCAAGGAGATTACTTATAAGGCAAGGCTGGCAAAAGAGTAGAAAACTGGCCTAGGGTTGTGGAGAAATTTGCTCGAGGCCACACCAAACCAGTGCCAGGGCAGATCCAGGTCTCCAGCTTCCACCCCAGGCCCTCGACAACTGAACCACATCCAACGGCTTCCCGAAGAGGCAGCCAAACCAAACCACAGGCTCGGGCAGCGCTCACGTCTGGGTTTGTCTGAAGCGAACAAAAAGATGGTGAAAGTAAAATCCATCCTCTCCCTTCAGTCCTTCCCAAACCTCTCTGACCAGGAGATACACCAGCACAGCCGAGCCCGGTGGAAGGGAGCACGGGCTCAAGCTGGCGGCACTCTACTGTGCTCCAGCCGCTGCCTCCGACGCCTTTGGAGGCTGATGGCACCCGATGCCCCGCTTCCCCACAAGACCTTCTGCACTGATCCAACACAGCTTCTGCCTCTGCTCCCACAACCCCGGCACTGGCCAGAGCAGACTGCCCACTTGCAACGGCAGCTCTCGGAGCCTGGGGTTTGTGCCCCTCCAGACAAGGCTGCCAAGGCAGCCGAAGGACAGCGCAGGCTGACGGCTTCAGCCGGCATCTCCTCCACCACTTGTCTCCACCACCGCGGGTGCTGGCAGCGAGGATCTTTGCAGATTTCCTGCCGTTACACCGTGTTCCTTCCCCGCGCAACGAAGGAACTGTCACTTTGCTCTAATTAGCCAATTAGGTCCCTAATTAGCTGATGTAATTACTCCGAGGAAGTGATTTCATTTAAGAAAAACCTTACTCCCGAAAGCAGACGGAGCCAGCCCATCAACAGCAGGAGCGGCCGGTGGCTGCTGACACCGGCGCGGGGACGGTGCCCAGGCTGCACCGGCTGCCTGCCGGGGCCGGCGGAAGCTGCTCGGCACACAGGGAACAAACAAAGCGTCATCCCCGCAGCCGGAGCAGAGTCAGCACCGGGCGCACCTCGAACCCACAAAGATAGCTTCCCATCAACAATTTGTTCTTTAGAAAGAGATCAGATAATCTAATCAGCACGGCTCCATCTGTCGAAAGGACGAGGGGAAAAAAAAAATAATACTGCTTATTTACATTTTTCCCCTTTCTTGATGTAACTTCTAGATCTAATCAGCACCAAGCTGTGCTTTAATTGGAAATACATAGCAGACGTGCATTTCCCTACAGCTCATTTGTTTCTTCAGCGCAAAAAATTGTCAGTCAAGTGGACAAGGTGGCACTCAGCATCCTGCTGCCTGGCCTGGGACGGGTCCTCCCACTCCCGACGGGAGCTGGGACGGCCGCAGGGACAGCCGAGTCCCCCCATGGCTCCTTCCTGCGCCTCTCGGGAGCCGGAAGATGGAGGTGAGATGCTGGAAGGGACTCGGTCAGCTGAATAACTACTGGGCTTGCACCACACTGTTCAGTGGGAGCTCTGGAGGAGATCACACTGCCGTGACTTTGAAGCCTCAGATGAGCCCCCCGTTTTGACTTGGCGTCTGTGTACCCCATGGCAGGCGAAGGAGCCCAAGAGCGAAGCATCCTCCCCAGAACAAGAAAAGCTATTTCTGTGTGACGACGGGAATAGCTGCTCTCCGCCGAATGTGACTCGACAAGCGCAGTATCTTCCCAGCCCTCCAGCAGCGTTAGCTGTAAAAGTCTATGCAGATATCGTGACCTTTTAAGAAGGCACAGATCTGTGAGGTTTAAATAGCACGCCACGAAGACTCCCAGGCAGAGCCTCTGCCAGACAACTCATACACAAAGCATTTGCAGAAACAGTTTCCAGGTCAGCAGAGATGAAGGAAGGAGAGTGACCCTCCAACAGAGAGGCGCAGGGAGTGCGGACGAGCCAAGAGCCCCACAACCTCGGGCAGATGGTACTGGAGGTGCTGCCGCCTGGAAGCGGCGTGTTGAATAGCGTGAATCCGGGATGTCAGTGTCACACAAATGGGCACAATCTAATTTGCTACTGACAGTTTTGAGCTGCAAATTACCAGCCAAAAGCTGTTAAGTGCTTGAATTCATCCACAGTAATCAGAAAGGGATGGGGACAGGGACGAGACACCCAGTCTGCTCCCCAAAGCTCCCCATTAAGGCAGATGATAATGCACGTATGCAAGTCAGGTCATCAGAGGACAGAGATGTTCGCACTCCTCCTTTCCCACAGCCCTGCTGGTGGCTAAGCTTGAAAAATCCCTAAGATGGGCAAATGCTAACACACTAAACTGCGGTTTGTGTCACCTAGAGCATTTCGCAAAGTCTCAGTGATCTGCAAATAATTAAAAGAGAAAGCAATCAATCTTGTTGTTCAAAACAGCGATTAGCCTGGGAGAACCCAGTATTGTAATTCTGTAGGCACCCAGGGGGAAGATGCCGCATGCATAATGATAGCTGCTAGTCCTCACAAGTTCAAGGACCAGGGGGTGTTCTCCGGTTGTGATGGGAATTTCCTATCCGTCTCTGAGGCTGTGTCATCCTGTGTTTCACAAGCACGTTGCCAAAGGAACAGAGAAGCAGCTTCGCCACTTGTCAGGCACAGCCCGGCCCCAGCTGCCATGGTACAAGTGCACTTGTACGTGGCTTTTTCCAAGGGCGTGACCCAGCTGCGATG
The DNA here is from genome assembly GCA_013401315.1 of Balaeniceps rex. Lineage (NCBI taxonomy): Eukaryota > Metazoa > Chordata > Aves > Pelecaniformes > Balaenicipitidae > Balaeniceps > Balaeniceps rex. Next base: position 144,260 of record VYZW01043777.1, read on the forward strand.
CAGAGGCTGAGACGCGGGAGGTTCGGCAGCCAGAGCATCACCAGGCCTCCAGACAGGCAGCTGCTAAAAGCTGTCCGTGCGTGTAGTGAAAGACAGCTCTGGGGAGAGGCCAGGAGAAGGCTTCACCTGGGCAGGCGCTACTGGCAACTGAAGTCCTGCCCCGTTTCGGAGGAGCGTGCCGAGATGGAGCGCCTTGTTCCCACAGGGGCCGAGATGAGCACCCGTCCCGTGGATCCTCCCTGCCAGACCGCCCTCCCGCAGGGCTTGCAGGACATTCAGGGGCTGCAGGCTGAAGCTGTGTCCTGCCTTTGCCACCCATGCGTGACTGAAGCGAAGCCTGCAGAGCAGCACAAGCACAGTCGAGGGCAGAAACCAACCACCAGCACTCACTCCATCGCTTTGAGGGCCTGGTTAGCCAACCTCCCTCCAGCCTCATCCATCCATCATCCATGGACTCGATGATCTGAAAGGTCTTTTCCAACCAAATGATTCTACGATTCTATGATCGTGTGGCAGAAAGCCCAGCAGATCCATGCACAAACACAACTCTACTTCTCCCCGATTACTCTGGGCAAAGAAAAGAAAAGAGAAACCCCTCCGCAACCAGGAGAGACCAGCACACACGCATATGTAGGTCTGTGTAGCACTTCCTACCCACCTTCTGTTGTGCATTTGGATGTCAGACTTTGCATCTGTGGCTAAAGCAACCCACAGTGATTCAGAAGTGATTGCACAGCATTTTGTACTGGGTTAGGTGGAGATTTCTGTTTTGTGTATCATTACGGCAAGCAACAGCGGTTTCTCAGGCTCGGATCTAGCCTCACCACAAGGCAAAGAGGAAATTGCAATTATTTGTTGATGGTTTTTCAAAGCCCTCATCCAAGCACAACGTACGCGCAGCTCCCCTGAACCCACCACCAGGCAGCCTATACACTTTCCAAAAGCTGCCAAGAGGAGCTCGTTGTCCCTGCTCCACCACTACTCACTTCACCACATACCTGCTTCTCTCCAGCACAAGGGAACACGCCTGCCAAGCCAATTCCCAGGGCAGCTGTGGCAAGACTTGGCTTGGAAAAAAGTGATATTTTAAAACCAAACATAAAACCAAAAAATGGGAAGAAGGGAGAAAGCTCTTCCCTCATGTCTCCCCACAGCCCTGTGACAGTCAGAAGGCACCAGCCTGGAGAAAGGAGGACCTCCCAGAGGAGATGGAGTTGTCCCTGCCCAGAACCAAACTCCACAGAAGTCGTAAGGAATTTCCACCAGCTTTTCTAGGGCAGAGACCAAGCTTTCGTCTGTCCCCAGCACACCAACACGCTGCCCCAGGAACAGAGCACTAGATGCTACAGGAATACGTGGATAATTGCATAACTGCACTGAACTTGGAACCAGGTCTTATACTTTCGTGTCCCTGTGGGGACTTTCTTCACCTACAGCAGCATTTGCTGCTGCCAGAGTGCCCGTTAGGGTAGGAAACGCGGCCAAAGCAGGCAGCACAGTGCAGGCAGGGCTATCCTGGGCATGACAGAAAGTCTCCCCGTGATGGGTTCCTTCCTTCTGCTTCACAAGGGGACAATAAGCCAAAAGAGATCTTTACTCAGAAGAAATTTTACCTCCTGAATGCCAGGGCACCAGACCTGGATCAGATAAGGGGTTTGGTCTGCTGATGCTCAACGCAGCCCACCTGGTCTCTAGAAGGACCTGACAGTTGTTTCCAGCCAGCCCTGAAGGGAACACAAACAGCAGATTGACAAAGCTGACCATTTAACCCAGGCAAACCAAGAACGCGCAAGTTTTCACTGGGGTGCAGCGCTTGTGGCTGACACCCAGCAGCCCACCACGTGCACGGGGCTGTTAACGCAGACCCACGCAGCGTCAGACCCAGCAAGAGATGCAGGAAACGGCTCTAAGGCGGCAGAGCTCCCGGTTAGCAGAAGCTATGAGTCAGCTCAAGTTCCACCACGAAGCCGTGGCCTAACCTCAGAGCTACTCAGCACTCTTCGCCCTGACAGTCCCTGGATCAGGCCAACAGCTTGGCTGCAGCGGCAGGGTGCAGGCACCGGTTATCACAGAGCTGCCTTCAGGGAGCATCGCTAAGCTCTCAGCGAAGCCAGGCTCTGCTGCACAGGCACTTTGCAAACGCTCCCAGCCAGGGCGGGCACCCGCTGCCTTGCATGAAATGCAAGGAGGGATTTGCATAAGTGGCTGAAACTTGTGGGAGCGGTGCTGGTATTTCGCACGAGGCGATGAGAGGGGCTGGCCAAGCAAGAAGGGCTCAGTTGCAATTAGGAAGACAGTTTTCTGTAATGTTTTTATTGGGAGGGTTTCACATGCCAATGGTCTCCAGAGGCAGAATTCATGCCTGTGAGGTTTTGCTTCTCAGCCCATCCCTTTGTGTGATACTTAGCTTAAGCTGTATCTGAAAGAATCAGCCTCTCTTATTATCAAAGCCACAAGCCATCTGGTTCCACTTTCCTGGGGAAAGGGAATGAGTGGAAATCTGGTTTCACTTGGGTTTTCCTTCCCTGGGTTATGGTTTGCTCTATGTTTAATGTTGTTACTGAAATATGATATTTGGGCAGTGGGTGGCCTGTTTCCCCCATTTGAAACTAATTTACAGCTTTGTCTGGCAAAATTGTTGCTTCCAATCAATTAGCACTGACACAGAAATTAAACCATCCTGGGGTCTCGACACATAAGGAAGCAGGTCCTCGTGTGTTGGAAGAAATTCTCTATACAGTGGGGAATCTGGTGGCTCTCCCTTCCTCTGTGCCAGGCTGGATTTTTGTTTTTAAAGATCCAGACTGCATTTTCAAAAAGAGATTTAATAGGCAAGACTGAGATCCATCATGGATGCTATTTTTGTTTTACAGCCATGACCCTGTTAAGGAGATGGACAAACAAGCCAAAAACGAAACATTAATAAATAAAGCCTGAATCCATCAAAACATCCACTGCTGCCTCAATTGTTTCTTCTCCAAAAACACACTAGAGAATTCCCCAGCACCTTCCTCTCCACCATTTCCTAGCAGCCTGCTCAAAGGACCAGCTCCCAGCTCCCTTCCCATCAGACAGCACACACGTTTCAGTCTCTTTCCGATGGCTTCAGCTTGGTGTGACCTGAGGATAGTACGATGGGATTCACCATCCAGAAGTCCCCTGGGACTGCTATCTTCCTCCCCTTCTTCTAACGTATTTTAGAAACAAATCCCCAGAAACGCAGGTGATACGAGGGGTGAAGAACGCTTCACGTCAGAAGTGCTGAGCCAGAGCCCAAGCTTGTCCAAAGACCACCCATGGAAGGCTTAACTTGCTTCAAAGGCACCAATGGCAGCCACGGAGAGTTTTGGCTCTAGAAACTGAGAATGTAGAGTCCCTGGAGAACAAATGCTGCCCTGAGACAGAGGCAAGGCTACACAGCATGCCTGGCAGCGATGGGATTTGGGCTCAGAGCTGGGAAGCAACACGACCCGCTTAGTGCGGCGATGCCACCCTTAAGCCCTCCTACTAACAGCATCGGGTCTAACCTGCAGCCAGAAATGCAGCGTTCGCTTCTGATGTAGCCCTACGGGGTGCACCACCACCGGATGTCAGCAACAACCTTCAATCCAAAGCAGGACTCCAAACCTCCATGCAGGGTTTCAGCTCTAGACCCAGGAACCAAGCATGAAGCTAAGCGCCCTAGCCAGAGCTGAGCGCCTGCAAGCCTGGGAAATGCATCGGTTTGCTCTTCGCTCCCTGGACAGGGGATACACACGTTACAGGCCAAGGCTGAGATTAGCCTTGGCAGGGGACCGGTGGCCCTGGGCAGGCTCGCTTTTTCACATCACTTCTGCAAGTACTATGACCCTCTCCACTTTGCCTCCCCTCCTGCACGTGGTCAGATAGCTCCCTGAACAATCCCATCCCATTTCAAGGCAGACTATCCTTGGTTGGACTAGATGACCTCTAAAGGTCCCTTCTAACCCAAAGCATTCCATGATTCTATCCATCTGGTAATTACAGAGAGCTGATATTTAGAGCCAGGTCAGGAGCTCACCTCCTGGTCAGGCACATCTCTGGTCAAAGCTGAAGCCATCCAAGAAAAGGAGAGCCACCCAGGTCTGCTGCAGAGCCACGCTCAGCCCAGCCTGTGCTGCTGGGACAAGGACAGATGCCAGCAGCCTCCGTGCAGAGGAGCAGCACAACGTGCAGGAGTGCAGGCAGCTCTGGGAAACCAGCATCACCCTGCCTTCACTGTGGAACGGGCAGGACCTGCTACAGGCCATGTGGCCAGGGCTGCCTTTCTGCTGCAGCTGGGAGAGGGCACCAACCACCATTTGTTGCAGCCCTTTCCAGGGGCAACGTGCGCTGTCGGGGCACTGGGTGGAGGAAAACTCGGCCCCAAGTGCTTTGCTGAACACCAGCCTTGACTCGAGTCCTTTGCTCTTCCGAACCCTCAGCCTTCCCTGTGTGCAGGCCGGCACATGAGCTGTGCACCGCTGCTTTGAGACGTTGCCATATGGCACTAGCACTGCACAGACAACTCCTGCAAGAGCTCAGACCCAGACCCAGCAGCTGCGAAGAACTGGAGTTTCTAAACTTTCCTTGAGCATTTGGACCCTCAGCAGTGCTGCAGGAGCACAGATTGTTTAGAACAAGCAAACAAACCAAAAAAAAAAACCTAATGTCTCTCCCAACAGGAAGAAAAATATTTTTTAAAGTATTGAAGTTTTTACAGCTGGTGAGAGGCAGCAACGGGGAAGGCTGGAGGGCAGTCCTGGCCAGCAAATTCTAGCCAAAGTAAAAGCATGGGAGAATACTGAACCAGATAGGAAGAAATGAGATGAAGAAGCTGAGATAAAAACGAGCTAGCTGACAGTCTGGTGCCCATGGAGAAGGGCACCAGAGCCTCATAGCTGAAGATGCACAAGCTATAGCTGGGAAAATTCCCTGGCTTTGAAGACCAGGTCTTCCTGGAGACAAACAGCTCTAATCCACACTCCTGAGTAATTCTCTCTTTGGCAACACATCATACCAGCATTGATTCAAACCTCAGGGCAGCTGTACTGGCTTTAATCTAGGTTTTATTTTTGTAAACTACAGTTTCAAGGAGAATGCTCGCAAAGTGGATCTGGGGATGGGTGGCAGGGAGCAGAGCCAGAATCACTAATGTCTGCAGTGGAAACGCTTGAGCTTCTTCAAGTACAGGGACCAAATGTGAAAAGCTTTGATCCTAAAAAGCTAACAGCCCTGTCAGAAAGAAAAGGGGTCAATCTCTTCCACTTTTGCTAGGGCAGCTCCCTCTGCTGTCTTTGCTCACCAGCTGTTACCCAAAGACGCGGGTCAGTTCCAGATGGGCTCACAGCAGTATTTCATCAACATGTGGTCATTAGTCTCCTCTGTAAAGTTATCACCTATGAAGAAACTGGTCTCCACAGAAACCAAACTTGAAAAGGAAAATGCCATCCATGCTACCCCATTCGGCAACCAGCTGGATTGTCCACAGAAAATAAATTATGTCCACGGGCTGTTGCAAAGCCAGGTAAGAATCAGTCCCTGTCTCTAACTAACATCCCTTTCACACGTGGCCTGCTCAGTGAGGATTCAGCAGAGGAATCGGCATGGTGGACACATGGGGCACAGCAGGAGCAACGCCCACAAGCGTGTTTTGACTAGGAAAGCCAAGTCCACAGAGGCTGGTTGGGCACTACCCACGACCAGTTCACCCAGTGCCATCTGCAGCGGCCATTTGGTCCCAGCTTCCTCCAAGGATGCCAGGAAGAGGCCCTGGTCTTGGGGGATACAGCAGGACGCTTCACCTCTTTCAGAAGAGGAAGGTGCATCCTGACTCTGTAGAGTCAATGCTTCCCTGAGAGATTGTGCTTGGCTGAGCAGGTCCAGCTGGTTCCAGTGCGAATAGAGCTCTTACGCCAGGCTCGTGCTGGAAGCAGACATCCCCTGCAGCAGGAGGGACCAGGGATTTCTTTTATTAGAACCTGTAGTTGACCCCCAATTCTTACCAACTACAAGTGCATTTAACAGGGAAACAAAGAGTCAGCCTGACATCTTTGGAAATTAAGAGCTCAAGTATTTCAGCCTTGTGATAGCTATGAATCATGGCAGACATACTGCTGCTCTCCAGGCATCCTTGTTTTCTCAATGAAAGAATAATTCAATAGCCTGCCTGACTGTCTTCAGGGGTTTTTTAAGCTGTGTTAAATGCTCTCAGATTGAGAGATTAATGAAAATGTCTTCAAGGATATCCAGAACCAAAGGAGATGCTCATGGAGCAGCCGAAACACCAGACAGGACGGATAAACGAGCTGGCATGCAACCTCTGGCACACGAGGCTGACGGTGGATGTGCACCTCCTTTAGATGTCTTCTTCACAGGGCACTTAAAGAGCAAACCTTGCTGCTTTCTTTGCATCCATCATCTTTCACTGCACAAACAGGGCCCAGGACCAGACCTAACGGGTGCTAGAGCAGACACAATGCAGAAGAATGATGAAGCTATGAAGAATTTTTCATAAAAAGTGGAGGACCTTTTCCACATCCTAGTCTTGTTTTCAATGCTTCTCCTGCTTCAAGGTAATGTTCTCAACCACCTAAAGCAGCAGGTTTTATAACAGCTTTCCCTGAACTTCGGAATGCTCTTGGTACAGATTTCCTCTCCATTTCCACTTACTTCCCAGTATTACCTCTGTATTACCTCGGTGCCACTGAGCCCAGCATTCCCCCAGAAGCAGCATTTGGGCAGAAAGCGATGCAGCAGCAGCCAGCTCGCTCTTGTCCACGTCTCTGGCACCATCTGCAGGCTGCAGGGCCATCAGCAGCCCGGGGCTCCTGCACCTCCCCTCCCCAGAGGGACAAGCAAAGGGTGCGTGGGAAGCAGAAGAATCTTCAAAATCGTGTGTTTAACCCCAGAAGAACAGCACATGTCCGACAACTCAAAGCCCAGCCAGCACAGAGCCAGCTGCAATATGCAAGGGAACGGTCTCCTATTAACACGTGAACCACTCCACTGAGTTCATCCAGGGAAGCAAAAGAAAACTGGTAAGAGTGTACGTGAAAAGGGCAGCGCGGAGCTTAGAGATGTCAGCAGGGAGCTCTCACAGCATTAGCCAGTCCCAATTTCTATCACATCCAATGTTTCACAAATCTCTGCCGTGTTTATCCTCCCAAGCCCCTGGAGAGACGCAGCAGTGCTTTTATCACCAGCACACAGACAGAAAGCCGAAGCAGAGAGAGATTTGGGGACCAAACCAAAACCTGCCTGCAGCGAGTCCAAAAAGCCGAGCATCTCTCCCAGCTTCTCAGCTCACCACGGAGAGGTCCTTCGTGACAGGAGAACCAGGACTGCCCATGCGGATCTTTCAGCACGGGGTAGGTAAACATTTTCAAAGCTTGCGAGCTTTGGGGGTTCTAGGGAGGCTTACAGGAAGGGGGCTTCTAGGAGCCTTACAGGACTGTGGGTCTGAGCCCACATGCTCTTAGGCACATGCCCAACTCTCACGAGGGTTCAGAAGTGCTCACAGGCCAAAGCAAGCCCACGATAGTATAAGTCAGGGCTGAAAGATACCCCAGTGAGGTTCAACCAGCACGAGGAGGAAAGAATGTACCAACTTATAACCAAATCTAGCCCAGTATGCTTCCCAACCCATACCACTCTCTATTATCCTGTCCAAACTGCAAGTGAACTGGCCAAGTATTCATATGTGGCAGGAAGAAAGTGTTTTGGGGAGTGCATGCCCACTGTAACCCTCCCTTCGATCTGCCCACCACCCGCATACCCCACGGCCAAGCCTCCGGGCAATGCCTGGACCCGAGCACATCACCGCAGCACAGGGCGCCCCAGGCCCACTCCATGCTCCCCTCGGCCCGACAGCTTTACCCGCTCCATGGCAGATACAGGGCTCAGCCTCTTAAATGAAGAGGGGATGAGCTTTCCAACACTGGAAGCACGAGCTGCCATTTCACTTGCACCAGCGCCTGTCATAGTCCCTGCTGACAAGCCACTTACCAGCAGTCATCAGGTTTTAGCTGGAGCTAGGGGAGTTTATTTCTCATTCTTTGGAGAAGGAAACAGCTGTGACAGTTACGGGGAAGGAACTGCGGTGAAAAGCAACCACTAGCACGGGGGTGAAGAATTCAGGTCAGAAGTGCTAGAAGCCCTGGTTTGCCCAGGAGATCGGTGGAGCAAGGCTGGTCTGATCCAGGGCATCTGGCTCCTTGCCCACCTCGCACAAGCAGTGAAACAGCCGAAGGATTTCCACCTCCGACGGGAAGCCCAGCTCCCCAGGCGCTGACCCAAACCCACCGCGGAAGGCAGATTTTCCACAGCGACTCGAACAGGCATCAGTTCAAGCTCCCGTACCACGCGCTTGGGTGGGAGCGGGCAAGGGGAATTCTTCACCTCGCTCTTTGGCACGGCGGAGGCTGGCTTATCTAACAGCTTGATGCCAGTTAAACAGCACCTCCCGTAAGGCAAAAACAAACAAGCAGACATGCTTCTGGAGAGCTTTTGGCTCCGATTTTATCGTGGAATGTGCTGGAGATTTAACATTTCTAGTTCTGCTTTTCTGAACACCTGTAAGTGTTTCCTCAAGTATCTACTCGACATAGCTCTGCACTGAGGAAATTCCATATCTGAGACCTGCACCGAGCCATCCTGCTCAGCTGTCCCAGGCCTCCATCACACATCTTAGCTTCAGCAGAATTTAAGTTATTATTCTGACACTGGATACCAGCCTTAGAAGAGGCAGAGCCCAAGCATGGAAATGGAAAAAGCCTTCATTCCACAGACTTTATCACCTAAGAGATTTCAAACGCAACATTCCCAGCACAATAAGAAATGCCGCAGGATTGGCATATTTCCTTCCTCAAGATTTTGCAAAATACACTTTTTTTCCTGCAGCAAAATCAAAGCCAGACTCAGCATCAAATGATTAAAGGTTAACTAAGACTTCAAACAAGTATCATACGATGGGTCACTCTCCTAAGAATTATGGAACATAAACTAGGCTTCAGTTTTAATATCTGCATTTAATTATGGCCATGTCTGAAGGCGATGAGCAGAAAAATACAAGCTTTGTTACAGATGTGCAGTTCACTCTGGAAATTCTTCGGAAAGAAAAATATTGCTGCACCTGTTAGGTGCAAAATGCTAACAATTTCTCAGCACTACAGGGAAAGTGTCCTGAGCTTAGGGTGAAATGAAATTGGAATTATTTTAAAATAAGCAGAAAATTCCACTAAAATACACTGCCTTTTTATTCTATGGGAAACAAGGTCTGCTGGCTTGGGATGTGAGAATGCAGACACAAAACAGGCTAGAAGGAAACTTCATAAAGCGTGCTGCACTGCAGTTGGGTTTCTCCTCGAGAAACTTGGCCTCTAGAAAAACACGAGCAAAGAGGAAAGCAACACACCCCGCACTGGAAACCAGCATCTGCTTCCAGGCATATCCTTTTCACCGTTCTCTCCATCCCTCACCGAAGCCTAAGCACAGCAGCCTTTTAATTAAAAGAGGTGGCTCGATGCACCTTTTTCCTATTGATCTGGAGTCAACAAGAAACCATAAACCAAGAAATTAAAATAATAATTTATAGCCTTTGGCCCGGCTGCCTGCTAGCTCTGTTTGCCATATTGTACACAATGGTTTCCTGCCTCTGCCAGTATATAAACTCGATACAAGAGCTCCAAAAAGGGAAAAAGAAAAAAAAAAAAAAACAACCCAAACCCCCCACCCACAACCCTATAAGGCTTCCTCTAGAAACCAGCTCCGAGGATGGTTTTCAGCTCACCCTTTGTCTGATCTGGGGCCAATCCTCGGTTCCAATCATAACAGAAAACAGCAAAGATGAAAGGCCAAACTCTGCTTCTTTCCAGCTTGAGCCAGGTGTACAGCTGGCACCAGCAGCCTCCCATGGTAACGTGTTCCAGTGAAGACATGTTAAAGCAATAAAAAGAAAATGAGTAACATGTGGCTAAAAACGTCTATTCATTTCACTTATTTTCTATAAATGAATTTTCCCAGGGCAGTGTTTTGGGGTTTCTTTTTAACAGCGTTCAGTTCCATAGGCATTACAGGGTTTCCGAGACAGTGTGATCCCACCGAGAGGTTGGAAATGCCAGCAAGCATGTCTCTTATAAACTAATAGCCTATTATTTACAATTGTGAGTGGCTCAAATAGCTGATTTAAAACCTTCAAATGACAAAAATTCCTCTGAGGCAAGATGCCAAAGTTGAGCAAACAATTTGTACGGTATGTTAAGTGTAGGGGGAAGCCATAGAGCTTGTAATGAAGCCATGTCTTGTGTTTCCAATCAGAGGCAGGCAGGACTAAATGCGTTATGGCAAGCTACTGAGTGAAACAACAAACCACGGGGGGGCGGGCGGGTGGGAGGAAGAAGGGGGAAGCAAGGTTGGATTAAAATATTATTTTCTGTGGCTTGTTGAACAATATGACGTAGTTATTCCTTGGTATGGCGAGGATGGGTGCTTGCAAAGAGCACAGAGCCATCTGCTGCTCGTCAGATTCCAAAGCAGATTACAGAATCCGGGGGTTTTGGTTATTTAAAAAAAAAAAAAAAGGAAAGAAAAAAATCACTTATTTCTGTTGCCCAGCCTATACAGCAAAACCCACAAGTGACAGCGTGAGAGAAAGTATTGAGGCCAGGGCAGCTCCCGTGTGACACTTCAGAGCAAGTTTCAAAGAACAACTGATGTGATGGAGATAAATGGGAAAGCGGAGCAGAACCATGCAGAGAGCTTCCCCCCCGCAGGTTGTGCGAGACAGCCCCGAGAGGGCTGGGTTTAGGTGCGCTGATCCTCCAGACAAAGGACAGCGGTGAGTCTCAGCTGCATTTCCAGAAGGCACCTGATGCCATACCCCACGGAACTACCTACCTTTGATGGAAAAGGCAGCAGAAAGAACCCGTAAAAGAGGAGCGAGCAGGGAGCAGGCATTAAAGTGGCTGTATCAGACTGCTCCTAGCACACACTGGAGTCCTTCACGGATCACAGATCAGTCCGAGGATCAACAGGAGCTAACAGAAAGCAGGTTGGTTGGTGCGTGCTCGAGACACTGAGGAGATGGTGTTGAGTCGCTGCCAGTGCCCAGGGAGAACAAAGTTTCACAAGTCTGGAAGAGCCTCACCACCCAAAGAGCGTTGGACTGCTGTTCAGAAGCACAGGCATACAGAGGCAAGTAAGTATTGGGAATGCAGAACAGCATCTATGCTGAAGGACACCATTGGTGTGAGACCAAAACAGGTACAAAGCTGGCCGTGAACCAGTCCAGGCCAGAAGCGACGAGCACCAGAGCCATGCAAGCAGCAAGGCTCAGTGGAACAACCTCTTCTGAGTGGCTGACAGGCATCCAACCTGCTCCTGCTGCAAGGGCGATCAGCACACTGCCGGGCTGGCCAAAATCCGAACCCCAGCAGGAGCCTGCACAAGCGACTTGCACTGGCAAAGGTGCTAGGAACAGGTCTTGCAAAGGGCCTCTCTCATCAGCTCTCCCCACGCAAGCAGAGAGTTACCCACATGAAGCATCCAAATGAGAACTGCACACGGAACAGGGTCGGGGGGCTTCATCAGAGCTTTAAGGAGTTTATTGAACAGAATTGGAGCCTTCAGCCTCGAGATCCTCCCAGCACTATTCCCAGGGTTTGTGGGACCCCAAACCCCAGTCTCAGGGAGCGTGTCAGGGCGTGCGCAATTCAGCTGTTAAGTACACGCCAAATGTTAAAACCCATGACTAATCCCAAAGCAGAAGGTTTCTCACAGGGCTGAGCAGCTCTGCTTCTGCCAAGCCAGGGCACAACTACCCCTTCTTTTTCCATGAAATCCGATCATATCAGGACAGGGCAAACTAACTGTAAATTAGAATTAATTGCCATGTCTTTCCTTAAGCATAAGCATTCAGAAGTCATTCTTTCCCTGAGTTGCTTATTTATGGAAATTCTCATTTTAAGGTAAGTTTTAGAATCACTTACTTATTTTAAAAGAATGCATCCTCTCCACCTCTTTCTCTTTGTGCCACACAACATTTCCATAGCAAACATGGGAAGCTTTGAAGAAGTGCCCACACAAACACTCAGGGAAGAAACGTCTCCTCACAATACCTTTTGACCAGCTATTCAGAATATGCCATCCAGCAGGCGTTCTTCTTCCTACATAAATGCTTCTGCCTAACAGCACTCATTTCTTATTCATTCATCCTGGATGCCGGTAAAAGTCAGGACACCTGCCACCTTATTATTTGTCTGATATTCAGATTAGGCAATGCTTATAGCACTTCAAACCACCCGGCTCTTTTCAGAAGCTTATAAGCAAGGAAACCACCTGCCTTCACTAGTCTGAGCTTCCCGTGACCCACAATTAATGAACAGAAACTTTTTTCCTTTCCACTTCCACAAGCAGCGTTAACATACAACTTTCAGGTTTTTTCGATGGCCCAATAGTTTGGGGTATCATATTAGATTACGGGCTCAGTGGCAGCACAGGGTAGCAGCCCCAGCTGCAGAAATCTGAAAGTCTGAGCATTAAGCTGCTCCAGAGGAGTGCAGATGAGTCGCAGTCGTAGAATCATAGAATGCTTTGGGTTGGAAGGGACCTTTAGAGGTCATCTAGTCCAACCACCAAGTCCTGCAGACACGCTGCAGCTGGGCCAGATCCAGGCTCGCACGGGGAGCGATGCAGGGCAGGGTGCTGTGCGGTTCAATACCCATCAATTCCCCAGTACTGAGCCTCAGGGGATTCCACATTCAGCCATAAGATACACACCACACATTGGCCCACCTAAGAATCTAAAGCTCTCTGTCTTACTGTCCAGCTCCGGACTATCTGTGGTGTTCATCTCTCCTGCTCCTGTCGCCCTAGAGCACGTTCCCAGGATTTCAGGACAGTTAAGACAGCCACATATACACTTTGTCCCAATGAGGCAAGCCAGTTGACATAGGTAACATTATACCTTCTTGTAGCCCAAGGAAAGTCCACCTGCAGCATTTTTAACCTCTCCTGGGCATCTCTATTTCAACAGAAATACAAGAGCATCTTATCTGGAACACACCAGATAAGCACATTCCTGGGTAAGTGCTTTGTATCAAGGTAGAGCCAGAATCCTCTTGCCAGTTTTCCCTCCCCAGCAACACTTGTTATACAGTTTATGACTTGCCGTATCAGTGCAGAGTGAACGCTGTCAATTAGGAACATCAGCTAGCGCAAAAAAAAACCCCCTCTGAGCCACAGGGCGGAACATCATCTCTGCCAGAGCCTACAGGCAGAAGCTCTCTAAGTACACTGCAATTAAATGCATTTGAAACTAACAGGGGAAAGTATGCATCTTCCAGAGACAAATCCAATAGGAACCTTGATGTGACAAGCAAGATGCCTTCCCTCCCCCAACAGTCCAGCAGTCACTTGCTTAAATAGCAGTTTTGTCAGGGTCTACAGCTGCTTCTGGCTCTTTATCTTGCCTAGAAAACTGTACAGCCTTCCCTCTCTCTCCCCCCAGCCTCCTCTCGGTCCCAGAAAGGATACTGAGAAGCTAGCTGCCATTAGCATAAAAAAAGTCTCATCTGAATAACCATGTGGCCAAACCCAGGCCTGCATAGGGGAAAACCATCATCTCCAAATCTCACCCAGTTTCAAGAAGAGAACAGGAACAAAACCAGCTCGCGACACAAGAGCCAAAGATGGACTACACTGGAGACCCTCTTTTAAGTGTTTTAATCGCTTTTCAGCTCCGAGGTGTCCGATACAGGATGAAGACATGCCATGAGCATGTAGCCCAGAAATGCTGATCCAGTATAAGCTCCCTGAGCCAGTTCAAACACATTCCTGAAGCGCTGGCACATCAACTTTGTCCTGGCAGGCTGTGCGCCAGGTCAGGTAACCTCTGTCCTCAGCCTAGTTTTATCTGATTGTGGAGAGGAGCTTATGCCAGAGCAGGTACCATCTGTTATCCCACAGCTGGCAGAAAAACCACAAAGCCAGCACGAGCTCAGGACTGCCTGTTCTAGCTGGTCTGACAAATATGATGACAGGCTCATGCTTGAGGTAGACAAATTTGTACTGCCAGGTGATCCAATGGCACACAGGCACATCGTTAATGATCACTAACCCAGAGTCGGAAAGACTTGGAACACAGCTCACAGTGCAAAGCTGTTGCTATGAATTCCGCCTAGTCCCAAGAGACATCAGTAACAAGCACGTACATCAGCAAATGGTGGACCTCTCTGCTACAGAGCAAGGAGGCTAAGAGCACGGTTAGGTTTGAAAGGTATGAAGACAAAGAGGAGGAGATCAGGTTGCCCTGACCAGAATGATGCTCCCATGGGCTTCCTTTCCTTCCAGGCTAGGAAAGGGCCAAAAGCGGCTCTAAAGAGACTGCTCCTCGCTTGCTCTTGGCCAAGTGCATGACCATGCACCCTGCACACCACAGCAGCGGCACTAGCTGCCACCAGAACTCAGATTCTGGGGTACAGCAAAGCCTTTTGCGAGGGAGTAATTGCAATGTCCTTACCGTTGTGGCTGTCTGAGCAGGCTGGCATAGATTAAAACAGACATCTCCTAAGCACCCACCCACATCACTGGGGTGGTTTTTTTGTTCCATTGTTGCCTTTTTTTTTTTTTTTAAGGTCAACTCAATTAGAATGAATAAAAATACCCTTAAAAAACCCAGCAGATAGTCAGAGTCAGTGTTTTCAAAGGCACAAGAGCACTTTAGAAGCAGATTGGTTTATTTGTTCCATGTAATTTACTTTAAAATGTGTCCCTGGATTCCCCATCAATTGCATTTGAGATACTGCAAAGGTGACCTGGGAAGTTTTTAAATCACATGCTCTATCAGATGCCACAAGCAAGCCATCGGACAGCCAGAGTTCGGTGTGTGGATCAGGGGCATGGGGGCTGTGCTGGCATGTGTGGTGGGGGTGTTTAAATAATCTCACTTCAGCTTTCCAAGGTCACAGTTCTGGCAAGGACAACAGCGAATGCCTGCAGACAGCCTTGACTGTTTGAGATTCAGAGGAAGCATCTATAAAATGGAACAAGACAGACTTGTGCAATCCGAAGCTGGTGATCCGTTGAAGTAAGGCTGAGCAGCAAGTCTTCATCCTTTCAGCTGGGGCAAGTCTCTAAACAGAGAATGCAGTTTGCTCCTTCCTTGAGGACCCTCTTGGAGGGCTGAGCCATCGTCTGTCCTGCTTCCCATCAGCAGCCCTCTCCCCACGGGTACACAGGGGAGTCTCAGGAGTCCTCTCCTGCGCACAGGGGAATTGCACCCTCCTCCCTCAGCTCTTTTTAAACTCTCATTCAGAAGAGAGGAAAAACAATAGCAGAAGACTGCCAGGATCCTTCAAAGCTGCCTAAATTAATGTGGTTTTGTACTGCCTTCACTCTCCCCAGGCAAACCTGAAACCCTAAAAGAACCCTGTTACCCATTTTTCAGGCCCTGCTCTCCCTCCACCCTAACCTCCTGCAAGTTTTTGCTTTTTACCAAAGAACTCCCTTTTATCACAGTGTGCCGTTACTTAAGCGCCCACTGATTTTCTCTACCTTCTAGCAACGGTAGGATGTGAGAGACTTAACTGCCCGAGGCTGGGAGGAGACTGCTGGGATTGGGTTACCATATTTATTTCTGCCTCAGATTTCTTGTACAAAAATATGCATGAACACCAGAGGTCCCATGTTTTCTGAGTGCATCACACCCACCCCTTTACGTGTGGAAGATACCAACACAGCGCCTCCAGAAAAGCCTCCGACAGCTTGAGAGTGTCAGACTTCAGAGCGGAGATGCACACACACAGTTGTCTTTTACTCAGATTTATAGGAATTTGACAACTGTGTTGAGCTTCAGATCAGAGCAAGCTGCCAACGGTCCAGGATTGCTAAAAGCAGACAAGGTCATTTTCTTCTAGGCAGAAGACAGCATGAATATCACCATTTGAAAATCCAGGCCCTACTGCTGGAATCCAGTTGATGCTGGAATTCCTATGCAAGATCAGCATTTAAAGGTCTTGCACCTATTGCCTACGCTTTAAATTTGCACTTCTGCAGCCAAACACTTCCCCTTGCAATCCGCTGCAAAAGCTTCAAGTCTCCCGTCCATCCAGCAGCAAATAATTGTTTTTCTAGATATCTGGTTTCTGTAGGGGCATACAAGATCAGCAAGCAGCTCCCTCTATCAGCATGCTTTCTCCCCGCTCTATTTCAAACTGTAATCTGCTCTTCAAACTTCTCACCCATCAGAAGCCACAATAAACGCAGACCCTGCTGCAAGAAGCGTTGCAGACGTGGGGCAATTTGCGCACTGCAGCACTGCCGCTGTCGGAGAGGGGAGCGCCGTGCCTCATCAGGCAGCACAGCCTGTCAAGAACGCGTCTCCAAGTAATTAAGCTTGCCAGTTTTGTGCCTCAACCAAGCGCACAGCGTGATGCAGGCTGATTTGTTTTGTAGCTGTTTTCAACACGTGTCATACTAGCATTAGAAAGTACTCATGCATACATCATTTCAGCATCCTCTGAGCAGCAGCAGATATTCTGGAGTAATTTTCACTTCAGATTTGAAATATAAAAGGCAAAAGTGTGCATACTTCCCTGTCTCACTGAAAGAAATTGAAAGAAATTGAAGACTTCAGTATTTCTTCACATGTTACCAGGTAAAACTCAGCTGAGAATTCCCATGGTTTTCCAGCTTTACCACACCAGTAGCAATGTTGCATTTTCTCACTAGAGAAGCCAACAATGTGTCCTGCTCCAAGAGATGCAGGCTGCCAACTTCTTAAATAGAACTTGACAGGTCTCCTGATACCTCCTAACCCAACCACCACCAACAGAAATCAGCATCTTCACAGGTTCATCTCAGCTGCGATTGCACAGAAGCAGTCAGAGCAGGAAAGGCCCGCTGCATTTTCATTCATTCTTGAGTTGAAATTAAAACTTTTCAAAATGCGATATAACTTGCAAGAGTCCACCCACAGACAGCGCTCTCCTTGCTGTAGCTTTCAAGCCTAGAGGGCAATGTTCTCTCTGATTTTAGGCCATGCACTGGTAGCTTTAATATCATACCTCACCACCCGTTCTGCTATTTCCAGTGTATTCCTGTAACAGCTCACCAGCTGGAACATATTCCGGTTTCATAATTTCAAGTCAGGCCCATAAATACTTAATGGATATTTCTCAACCCATTTCTTTTAAAAACCTGTCCATTATTCTTGCCTGCAGCAAGTACTCCTTTTAAGTCCTTGGCCTCCTATACACCCACAAAAAAAAAAAAAAAAAAAAACCATCTTTGGCTGTTTCCCTGAAGCTCGAGCCATTTTCATATTCCGGAAGGGTTTTTATTCTGGTATCCCACAACTGGCACTCCTCCCCGCCCCCAAGTTTCTCTTCCTACTTTCTCCTAGTGAATTTCTCATTGACAAAAAGATCATCTACTTTACCGCTCCCATCCTTGCTTCCCTCAAAAAATCCCTCACTACTTCTTTCAGAGGAATTTGCAAGTTGGAATACATCTGCATGGTCAAAAGATCACCCTTTTTCATAGCCATGGTCTTTATAGACAACTTTTTTCAAAAAAAAAAAGGCACAAGTATTCCTACCCATCAAGCCCCTTCGTGCTTGAAGACAAAGAGTCACTTGTCCAAGTCTGTCGTGACCAGATCACATTACAACTTTACTTGATCTATACTCATCATTTGTTAAGTTTGTCAACATCTTACAAGACCTAAACTCCAGCAAGTAGTATGGCAAGACAAGACACCAACCAGAAGTGTCTTTGCACCCAAAATAATTCTTATACTACACCTGACCCTCAAGATACGAGGAACCTTTAAAAAGATCCCGTCTTACTTTGAAATATCCCCATTAGATGACAAAACTCTAACTTGATGCCCTGCTGAGAATTTTTAAAGTCTTCTCCACTGTATTCTAAGAGCACATAAGCAAAAAACCCAACATTTAATGAAGTGTAAAACTAATTATTATGAAATAAAACTAGCTGTTCACAAAGTGGAAAAACATCACATTTTCATGTCCTATTTTCCTTTAAAATGTATTCCCTTCCCATCATCTAGCATACTTTGCAAATGTAAAAATAAATATTCTTCACAGCGGAGTGCTGGCTTGAAGGCTACGAGTGCAACAATAAAAAGCTTCACAATTTAATGGCCCTTAAATGCTCAACATCTTTTTCACTTAATGTAAAATCCATCTGATCTAATAGCTGTGACTGAATTACATGTATGTTTTTTCTATTAAAAGTTAATTTTCTGAGTTGGCAGAGCACTACAAGCATTAGATTAAAAAAGCAGTAATCTCTATAAACTTTCCAGGATTCGGAGATATTTCCAAGTCAGCTACTCAAAACAAAAAAAGAAGTCACATATTCACTTTAAAAAGTGCTGTTACATAATAGGAACATTGCGCCAACAATCAATTATAAGCTGCATTACCTTATTAATGTTGCTTTACTGTTTCATGGAACAGATCACAAAATACCTCTTACGAAACACCCCTCACACCTCCTAGACGCATTTCATTTACATTTGACATTTTTGTGACCTCCCGTTTCTTCCTTTCACTGTCAGCGATGTTTGTCCATGAATGCATAAATACGGAAAGCTTCCTTCACTGGGCGGGTGATACCTCATGGTTGGCTTTACCAAACATGGATTGTGACTGCCATGGGAACTTCACTGATAGGTGGACACAGCCCAGATTTTACCTTCATGAGTCAATTGAGCCAAAAACCCCCCGAACTTACATATGGCATTGCCAACAGACTTGTTCATTCAGTTTGAGCTTGGAGACATCCCCATTTGTACAGTATTTAAACAAACCACACCTATTAAAACTCCAAACATTAAGCTTACTTCCTTGCATGCTATGATTTTACAGTATCACCAATACCAAGGTAACAAAGAGAGTCTGAGCTACCACATATTACATGAAATATTGAATTACAGTGTTCCCAAGGAAATTCAGATTTGGTTTCTCATTTCTATGGCACTCTTTACCCTGCATTTATTTCTAAAGTAGGACTTTCTTCCCAGGTAAGTAGTTGAAAGTCCAGGTAGGACTTTCTTCCCAAGTACAATCCTGCTGTTAAGAACAGCGTTATGCAAAAGGCAAAGTAACCGCAATTAAAACTCCACAACCACCTACTGCCACCAAGCCGGCAAAAGCTCTGTGGCATTGCTCCTCCAAAAGGAAGCCACTTTCTGATGTGCAACTGAAGCGTTCCTACATAAGATGTGCAATTGGGCTTGGTGGGTTTCCCTCTGCGCCCCCCTCCCCCAAAGAAGTAGCAACTTCTCAACATAATTATCTCCTTTTTAGTATCGTATTAGCAGGAAATACAGAAGGGTATTAAGGAAACAGTTTAAAAAAAAGAAAAAACCACACCAAAACACCCACACAACTTCCCGACCCCAGCTACCAATTCACATTTCATAGGAAAATGGTGATTTTAATTATTCCTTTAAAAAAAAAAAATATGTACTGCAATGGATGAAGCCAGTAATTGTATTCATGCTTCAAGTAACATGACATTGAGTTGAAGTTGCAAAAGTGATCTTGAAGTCATTTAACATAATGAGAAACCTCATCTCTACGCCACTTTAATTCAGCTGCTGGAACAGCAGTTACAACAATCAAGTCTCAACACAATAAGAAACGTAAGTGTACAACCTCAGCATTTCCAGGTAGCTGTTGTGGTATGGGTCAAGGAGCAGAGTAACAACGAATATTTTCAACTAGCAGCTTGTTTTTGAAGATGTTTCAAGGTGGTGTTTAAGTGGCATGTTAATCTCTCCACCCCCCACCCCTTAAAACAAAGATGGCAAAAGTAAAATACTCTAGCAGAAAGAAATTACTTTGTCTACTAAAAAATAAAAGAGGATGTAAATATAGTTGAAAAAGCTTTTAAATAATTAGCCTCACTCTGCAGAATAAACATGGTTGAGATCAAAATACCCATATAGTACACCTGAGAATACATAAAGCTATCAGAAAATTATCAGTGAAAAGCACTTCACGATACCCTGTAGATTAGCTGACTCGGTAAAGTTGACAGAACATATTTACTGGCAAAGGGAAGGTTTAGACATATCAAGTCTTGAAACAGAAACTAAGTGCAGGTTCGTCTACAGAAAAAACTCAAATGCATATATACTCCTATACTTTTTTCCCTCCCCAAGGTCAAATTAGAGATTTACAAGAACCCTAAAGAGAGCTTCTGCTTACTAACTCAGAATGTGAGCAACTCCTTCAAAGATCCAAGGAAGAAACCATTGTTCCAGCCATTGTTTAAATACAGTAAAGTTTCACTTATACTGTTCATACCCTAACAACTTAACAACCTTACTCGTTTTCATGTCCCACGGCCTGGATGAGATAATCCAAACTACCAAAAATAAAATTAAGCTAACAGCGAAATTAGAGAGCCCTTTGCTTTCAAGTTATACCAAATGAATGGATTTTGGTAGTGCCAAAAAGTTATGCTGCAAAGATTGCTTAGCATGAAATCAGCTAGCAGTGTAAGCTATTAAGTGAATACACTTTCATTAAAAGCGATAGTAAAACTTCACTGGCTCACCCCCAAACCTAACAACTATGTAACAGACAGTTTGCCCTGTTTGGTGTAGAAGTGGCCAGAGTCGATTTACTCTGAAGAACTAACTGGTAAAAGCTTTGAGTCTCGATCAATGTCATCAAAATTTCACCAACCATAAACTCTGGAAATAGATATAAAAACCCCAATAAACCCAGCAGACATCTAAAAACCAAATGTGTTACCTGGTATTCGAGAGCATCCAAGTGAGTTCAATATCCTTCACTACCAAGACTATTTTGCCAAACTATTTACATTTCTTTACCTTTTACAGAATTGACCACTACAATAAAAAAAAGAAGAAAACATTTTATTGATAATGTAATATAGGAGAAATTTAGAAAAACATACATAGAACTCCCTCAATAAGGAAACATACAATATCAAAATATGCCGGAGTTAGTATATCAAAACAAATTCTCTCTAATAAGAGTTTCAAGTAATGCAATCATAAAAGGATTTGGCTAAAAAGTAACGTATATATACTGAGATGTTTTCTGTAATAGTCCTCTAAGAAATTAAAGGAAAGCAGCAGTAGATCTGTTTAACTACAGACACATATTTAGTAAATATATTAAGTGTATTTATATAATAAAAACTGCCCTGCACATTCACCACTATGTCTGTATCCTCCTCTATGTGGCAGCTGTCTCTTCAATTCTACAAGACTGCCCAAAAAGGGACCAAAAAAGGAAACAAACATAATACTACTAAAAAAAAACAAGACCCAAGCCTGTGAGGTCCAGCTTGTTGGGAAGCCCAGTTAACACGAAGCAGAGAACTCAGCACTCTGACTCAAGTACGTATTTTCCAGGAACATGGAAGAGGAAGTTTGTCTTTTCTGCATCAGGATGCCAGGTTCCTACTTGCTAATGATAAGCAAATGCTTTCAACCAAGTAGACTGAAGTTAACATGGCTACTGATAGCACTTACACTGTTTGCTCTATTAGAACAGCCAGATACCTTATCAGGCTCGTTTTTCAATTACTTCCTTTGAATAGTTCCAAATTTCATGTCTTCTTTCATAAAACTTACTTATGGGAGCATCATCCTTCAGTTAAAAATGAAGCCCTGTCTTGTTTAATAAGGAGATTCCAAGCAAATAAAAATTCTCATTTCATTAATCCTTACTATTTGCATCTTTCCCCATAAATAAGATTATAGTACATAATTTACAGTTAAGAGGAAAATATCTTAAACTTGCATGAGATAGTGTTTGAAAATCCAATACCTGAATTATCTAGTGTACAGCTTACTGAGCTGCTCAGTCTACAGCCATGTTAGGTTTAACAAAGAATGAAATGATACAGAAGTAGGACTATTGCATTTAGATCAAAATGCTGCTCTACCAACCATGACACTCCAGTCCCACTATTTTAGCCTACAGTAATCAATATTACAAAGCATTCATGAAAAATCTTGGGGAAGGGGAGGCAAGCATAGAAGTTAGTGTTTTGATGGGAAACTGGATTTTTAAGTCTTGCAAAAAGCAAAGGCACTACATCTTAAGCTTATATTTAAATCAAGTCTGTAACTTGGCCAGCCAAGTTACAACATATACCTAAATACCTTTCATCTACCTTTGCAGCTGACTTACTAAGCATGTTGTAGTATGTCTTGATCAGCTTACGTCACAAAATAGCCACCTTCTCTTAATCATTAAAGGAGATATACAGCTACAATACTTAGCCAAGCTCATTTGAACATAGTTTATTTTTAACCATACCATGAGAGTTCAAGTTATAGGATAAACTGGATTTTCTGGGTATAGGCCTTGCTTTAATAAGTGGTCAATCAGACATTAAAATAATTTAACTACTATGTCATCATTTTGACAGTCATCTTGCATACCAATTTTAAAAGATGTTCTACATCTTTTATTAATCTAATGAAAGAAGTGTCAGATCTGAAACTTAGTAGCCCTATTTTACTGTTTTACAAGAAGAAAATACTTCAGGTTTCTAAGTTGTTTCATATTTGAAGGTTCTAATTGCAGCTATATTATCATAATTATATAAATCTCATGAAGGTTATCGCTACCGTAATCACCACACTCCTACAAGATGCAGCAGCCTTCAAGAGCAATGGCACTNCTTACACAGCAGTTTCTTTTATGAAAATATGTGGGAAAAAATTCCTGTTCCTATCCTCTGGACTCCACAGCCTGCTGCTGTAGTAAGGGTCCCTCTTTTGTATGCTTAAGTATCTGAAGTCACAAGACTTGAATTAGTTGATCAGCTCTTCGTTCAGTGAGAGCCACTGGATAAGTCTGCATTAGAGTTTCCAACTTCTATTTGACTGCTCTCCAGCATTACCTGGATGA